>VMDR010026521.1:0-13972 GCA_007922815.1 Macrotus californicus
TCACGTTATGTAGGAGACATTTAGAAAACCTATCAAAGAATTATAGTCCCATTAAATTTCCATTTGTGCTATTGTATAATCACTTAAACAATAAAACCAAAAGAGGAAAAAATATTTTAGAAGACAAAAACATGTGTTTCTTAATTATTTTAATGAACGTATTAACAAAAATACTGTTATTATACTATCTACAAATAAAAAGGAAGCAATTCATTTTCAAGGTTCACATTACTAAAACATACTGTTGTAAGTTTATTATCTTAAAAGTTTATAATCCTATCAAGCTTCCATTTGAACCATTATATAATCACTTTGTAGCAATGAAACCAAAAGCAAAAAATCAAACGTAGTGTAGCAGTGAGGGAGAGAAACTCTGCTGTGGTCTTGGATCTTCAGAATTAGAATCATTGAGAGGCGAGATCAACTGGGAAGGCGGTGCACTCTGTCTGTGGGCTGTGGGACAGAAACACAGCCTAGACTCGGGGTACAGGCACTTTTTGTTGCCAGTGGAGGATGCGCTGGGTCAGGAAGTACCCACGGAGAAGGTGAAAAGGATTCCTGGGGAGTATCAGCCTCAGTTTCCAGAACAATGGAAGACTGGAGGGACCTATGTCACAGGAATTTGTCCTGCTTCCTCTGCCACATCTCTTCCCTGAGAGGAGAATGAGAGAGGAACTGCTTGGTTCAGAGGCTCCCAGTTCAGGTGGAAAGTTGAACCAAAAAAAAAGATTCTGAATGACACAGCCAGGGTGAGGTGCACCTGGACAAGCTCTGTCTTGCTCCTGCAGAGAATCACGTCCAGATGGAGTTGGCCTCATGGAGGGATTCTTTTTCCGGGATCATGACCCCGTGGTCCATATAAGACACTGGACCTTCAGACTCCATGACATCACTATTGGACATTTCTTCTTTCCTGGGGATCTGGTCATCCCTAATGATCCCGTTGGGCCTCTGTCAAATATTCCATTTAGAATGTCAGGAACATTAGGATCTTTTCCCAAACACCCAATGCATATATATATTTTTTAAATTATCAAAGTTTCTCTCAGCCAGCAGCACTCTCAGCCCATTATCATAAGCCTTTCTTTCATGGGGAATGAACGAGATTTGATAATAGCCAGTAGTTCTTTTGAATTTTTCTGACAGAATTTAGGTTTCCATTTTAGCTCTTCACATGCACAACTAATCATATCTGCTTTGCACAGGTTCTCCTCTATCTTCACAGAGTAAATTCTCTCCAAATTGGCTATTAGGTAAAAATTTATTTTCTTTTTTTTTTTTTAAGATTTTATTTATTTATTTTTAGAGGAGAAGGGAGGGAGAAAGATAGGAAGAGAAACAGCAATGTGTGGTTGCCTCTTGCTTGCCCCACGTTGGGAACCTGGCCCGCAACCCAGGCATGTGCCCTGACTGGGAATCAAACCGGCGACCCTTTGGTTCGCAGTCTGGCGCTCAATCCACTGAGCCACACACACCAGCCAGGGCAAACTTTATTTTCTTTTGATGCAAAAATATGACTGTGGATATAATTACATCATTTCCCCAACAATCTGTGAGGATCTGGTCCCGGTCTTCTGTCTGCTGCCTGTGCGGCCACCACCTGGCACAGTGTCTGCAGGACAGGTGTGACACAGAGCATCACAGCCATCACTTTGAACCCTTCAGGTTGTCAGGGCTCTGCCTACTTCAGACTGCAGAGAACACTGGTGAACATTCAGCCCAAAAACAAACCAGCATCTAGCAATACACACAGACCTCAATGGAGGTGGGGGAGGGGGGTCAGTAAGACCCTGGCCAATGGCTCTGCCTTTCTTGAGTAAATTATTTTGTTCTGAGGTATTGTCCTACCCACAGAGGCCGCACAAAGCCTCGAGTCTCTGGTGACACTGCTAACTTCTTAAGTCTTCCTTCACCCTGCCCACACCTCAGAAAATAGCCCCTTTTAAAACTCTTCAGTTAAACCCATTGTGTGTGCCATTTATTTCCAGCCAGCACCCTGACTGATACATCATATTCATGTTCTAGAAAGGAGGAGATATTATTGTCCTTGTCCCTGAGTTTTATCACTTGGAGACAGGTCAAGTTCACAAACTGTGAAACAATGTACAAAAGTCTCTTACTTCTAGCATTTGAGATACAGGAGTAACTCCTCTGTTTTCTTCTATCAGTTCTACTCCCCAAATTCTCTCACGGGGGCCAGACCTCAACCTCTCCCTCCCTCATTCCCTTAATCAGAGAAGCCTCCTCCCCTGTAGCTACAGGTTTTTTTGTTATTTTTTAACCTCCCTTTCTCCTGGTTCCTGAGACCCATTGCTTCTGCCAATTGTCAAGTCTTCTGACCTAGTCAGGATCTTTGTTGGGGTTTCCGACCCTGAAGGCTCAAGATGGAAAGAGAAAAAAGAGGTCTTCTTAGTGGTCTGCCCTCAGGTTGTAGTATCTGTAAAATATCAGATCACTGGCAAATAAGGTTAAGCATCCTGTAGGTGTTTCCTGCACTTGCTGGAAAATTTGCTAAAAGGCCAGATGTCTTCCTGACATGTATCTGACTCTGGAAGAGAAGGAAAGAAGGTGAAGAGGGGACCCCCCCCCCGCAATTCTACTACGTTAGAAACAACTTCTTTGGGGGAACAAAACTTGAGCTTCACTTTGAAGGAGAAATAAGATTTAAAAATGGAAAACAAGGAAGAGGGTACATAAGAGGGTGGAGAAGGATGTGAGCAAAGAAGACAGGAATGTGGAAGTTGGGAAGATATGATTACACCACTTTGCTGGTTGATGTCAACAAGTAGAGGGAGATGGGCTGGGAGAGCTGAGTAAGGAACCAACTTTGGAGGCCTTTACTGCCAGGATATAGGTTTTAAGAAGCCCCTGAAAGTTCTTAGTAAGGCAGTGCTTCAGAATTCACCTATTACATGAATTGGAGGGGTAGAGACAGGAGGACAAGTTAGAAAATGAATGCAGTTGTCCAGATGCAAGATTGTGCCAGGCAGAGCTTCTTGAAAACGTTCTTTACAGAGGAAGAAACTATATGTTGGTTATAGGGTAAATGTGGTAGAAAAGGGAGAGCAGAAGACAAGGAAGACCTCAAAAGTTTGAAACTGGGAGACTGAGAAAATGGTGGTCCACAGGCAAACAGAAAAGCTTCTGAAAGAGAATTAGTTTTAGGTGAAAGGTTAGTTAGGGTTTAGATACACTGAACTTGGGCGGCTCCCAGGCCTGCTAGTGGAGGAAGAAATGGGGGTGTGAAACAGAGCGGGCTAGAGATGTGGTGGGAAGAGGGATCATTTGAAGTCATAGGGGTGAGCAGCCCCTCCGAGAAAGACTTCATGTTAAATCAGCGGGGCCAGGACTGAGCCTTAGGACATGCCCGCCATTAGAGGGCTAGAGGAAAAAAGTAGAGAAAATAAAATAAAGGGGTCAGCACAGATACAACCTGAGCAATGGACAAAGAAAAAAGGTGAAGAAATGAGACAGTATAAGAGAACAAAGGGTGTTTCCAGAAAGGATAAGCTCTACACTTGAATTTTAACATATACACCTCAGCCTTCCCAAAAGTATCCTTCAAAGTTTTGAAAATACAGGGGGAGGTGGGTGGGTAGAGGTGGAAGAGGGGATAAGGGGGATAAGTGATGATGAAAAAAATAAAAATAAATTAAATTTTAAAAAAGAAAAAAAGGCTTTGATAATAAAATTAACAAATAAAGTGATAGGTAAACAGTGTGGAAACATCACATTAAATTAGGGCCTCCTGTCAAGAATACTTTCCTGGAAATCTGATCTACATTATTGGTACAATCCTGAAGCCATTGGAAGGTATATCAGTTAATGTGTCTTTGGGTGCAGTGAACAGAAACCCAGTTCAAATTAGCTCAAACAATAGAACTGGAAGTTTGTTGGCTCACTTAGGGTTGGTCCAGCTGCAGGGGAAACATGATTTTCCCGCAATTCTCTTGAATGTACATTATTCCAAAGCCAGCATATCCTTGGCCAGGTTTCTCTAAAGCTACATGCTTCCATGTTTATATCTAGGGTTACATGCTTCTCTGGGGAGAGGGTGCCTCTCCCAAACTGCACACCATTGCTATCATACCGGAACCAACCACTGGGGCCAGGGAAGGCTGTGAAGTGATTAGTTTAGGTGCTCATCACTTCCATTCCCTACTGCCACGTGTTGAAATTACCTGGATTGGCCATAAACCAGTCAGGGTGCCCTCCAAATGCAGGGTGTATGATCAGCCTCATTCAACCACGAGGTTGGCTCACAATGGGAGAAAGCTTAAATGAATGTTGGGAAGATAACTAGATTTCCACAGATGTATACTGAATGTGTGTATTAGGATGTGACTGGGCAAGTCCAAATATTAACGGCTTAACCATGGTAGAAGTTCTCCACTTTTGCCTACAAGTCTGGAACTTTGCTACAGGATTGGTTACAGCAGCCAGCTCTGCTCCAAAAGTCCTTGGGACCCAGGATCTCCTAGTTCCCTACCCAGGTGACATTCCTAGGACACAGCCCTAATTCTTACTCTCCATGGGGAGGACCTCTGCTCCAGGCAGCATGACGGAGGAAGTGACAAGGAAAAAGGGACAAAGGGGCACCTTTGAAAGAAGATTCCTAGAAACTGTCACATGTGGTTACCCTTATGACCACACACCTACCTGTCAAATAAGCCAGAAAATGAACTTTTCTCTGGGCAGCTATTTTCTTGGCTAACCATCCCACTACTGTGGAATGAAAGGAAAATAAATATTGGTGGACAGGATTTCTCTTCTCTGAAGAAATGAGATCTGTTAGAGTTGACTGAGTGATCTCAGGCTAGGTGACCAATCAGTGAATTACTTGGGGAAGCAGTTTTCCATTTGCAATGTGGCAAACAGGACAGGGGAGAAGTGAGGGAAAGGCCCCAATTCAGAGGAGTGAAAGAGCAAACCAGAAACAATGAATTATGCACTGAAGTCACTGTGCTTACATCCCATTGCTGCCACCTAATAGTTGGGTGATCTCTAGCAGGTTGTAAAACCTCTATAAGCCTGGGATCATATGTGTAAAATGGAGATAGTATCATCTACTCCACAACACCAGGAAAAGATTGAGATAATAGCTGTTAAATGCTTTGTAAGCAGTAACACTTATGCAGGTAAAAGTTACTGCTATTAATTATAACAAAACTTACAGTAACAAGGTTAATATTTTAGAAACAAATTATTGAGTAAAAATGAGATGTGAATATTGCATTGTGTACTCACCACCTAAAGTCAAACATACAGATCTAGTATCATAAAAATGGATGCTTGAAACCAATGTGATCCCATTAACCAATGTCATCTCAATAAATTTAATAAAAATTATTTTAAAAATAAGATATAAAACTTTCATTCACTTTCTAAGATCACTTTTTGACACAATAAATGATTTTGTGGTTAGTTGAAGTTTTTAAAATTGTGCCTATGTTTTTCCCTGTCAGGTCTCATTCATCAAACTGTTAGACATGTACTTGGAGAGCATTTGAGTGAGTATCATCACCACGTCGTAAGCCTGTAAACACAAAGTCAGCAATTGCACATAAAAACTCCAGTTATAATATGGGTGGTATTAATTTCTACAGCAAAATCAAATTTTCAAAATTATAATAAATTGTATACTGCAGTCCAAATTGCAAATATACTGTTTTGCATAAAGAATGTAGGAAGTTTAAAAAATATCTCATCTGCTGTATGTTTTTCTTCGTGTTGTGTATTGGAATTCAATCTCAACGGCTGCTAAAATTAAAAATTTTTCAATAGTGAAAACCAGACTGTCTTACAAAAGAACACAAAGGGATTGAATCTGAGCCTGATGAAGCCTCTGGATTGAGCTGCCAATTTCTAGGGAACACGGAGGGCACAGGAACATGTTGAACTAGATCATGAGTGTGCAGTCAGCAAAATCCGGACTGTAAGATACTCTGTGTGTCAACCAGACTGAGTTCTACAACAGATAAACTCTAAGCAAAAGAAAGGATGGGGGAGAACCTAGATTAAACGAGATTTAAAAGACATAACAGGATGTGCTTTTATTTTTTGAATCAGGCAAGAGTCAACTATAGTGAGTGTAAAGCAGCAATTTTCGATCTTTTTCATCTCATGACACAGATAAATTAATTACTAAAACTTTCCCTGGCTGGTATGGCTCAATGGATTGAGTGCCAGCCTGCAAACCAAAGGGTCGCCGGTTCAATTCCTAGTCAGGGCACATGCCTGGGTTGTGGGCCAGGTCCCCAGTGGGGGGCCCACGAGAACCATACATTGTTGTTTCCCTCTCTTTGACCTTTCCTCCCCCTCTCTCTAAAAATAAATAAAATTCTATAGCACACCAAAAATATATATTTTTTGCTGATCTGACAAAAATAGGTATAATTTTGATTCATTCATACCAGATGGCTATTGCTGTGTTGGCTGTTGCCATTTTTTATTTGACAATCTAAGGGAAAAGGTCAATGCCCATGACTAAATAATCAGGTGTTGCATCTTTTAAAATGTCTTGCAGCACACCCAAGTGCCTCTTGCGACACACCAGTTGAAAACCGCTGGTCTAAACATTTGTCTTTGCACCTTACACATCTGGGGAGGCAGTTAACATCATAATTAATTAAGATCACAGGCTTTGGAGTTAGGCAGTGACACCCATTCTACTTATTTCCTTCTATTCTTACAGGAGGAAATTTTAATACCACAGCACACTATGACATCAAGTTAGAAAAAGAACCAGAGATTGTCAGTTGAGTTACCGTGTGAACCAGAGACCGCCACAGTAACTGTACTTCCATGGCGTTCCACTTTTCCATCTATTTCAGTGTAACATTCTGATAGAAAAAATGATCCCATGAGTACACTCAGAACTAAAATTAGGGTACTATTTTTCATTTCCAGTACAACCTCTGATGAACCCTACTACCACAGGAAAATTATTGAACTTAAATGCATTTATTTCTTTACCTATAGCAATGACAAAATTCTGATCTTCAAGGAAGCAGGAGATAAAAATAGCATAATGGGCTATTTTTATCTCAGCATATTAAGGAAGCAGAAGGGTGTGGAGGAAAGTGCAGTGGGCTGACAGAAAATTTGGATTCTAGTTCTGATATGTCACTAGATGACTGGGTAGTCTTGTATGTATTACTTAACTTCTGTGGGTGAGAATCTATCTGCTGAATAATCTCTAGGATCCTTTCCAACTTTTTTCAAAAGTCTAAGATGCCCTGGCTGGTGTGGCTCAGTGTACTGAGTGCCAGCCTGTGAACCAAAGGGTCTCTGGTTTGATGTCCAGTCAGGGCACATGCCTGGATTGCAGGCCAGGTCCCCAGGAGGGGGTGCACGAGAGGCAACCACACATTGATGTTTTTCTCCCTCTCCTCCCTCCTTTCCCCTCTGTCCAAAAATAAATAAATAAAATCTTTAAAAAGTAAGTCTAAGATGCTAATCATTACTCTGAGGATTGTGCATGTCTAAAAGTTTTCTATAAATTATTTATTTTATTGCCTGATGCTGGGGCCAGCAACTAGCACCCCTCTTCCCTGTCCTAATTCTGAACCAACTGAGACATAATATAGAGTATAAGGCAGTAGGGCCTGGAGAAGGCAAAAGATCACCTTTAATACTAATAAGAACTAGAGTGAAAAATATGGCATATACCTGAGAGCAAGTGAACTTCTTAAAACTGAACCTCACACTTACAAGACAGTCTCACCCATCCAGGCTCCAGACACTGAGCTATCTCAGACTGCCCTACATGGAATCAGGTATAAGTAAAATTTTTGGAATGAAAGAACAAAGGAAAGTGTGGGCTCCCCAGAGAAAGTTTTTTGTAGATGTCCTTTATTAGGTTGAGGAAGTTTCCTTCTATTCCTGGTTTATTGATTGTTTTTATCATTAAATAATGTTGAATATTATCAAATGCTTTTTCTGCATCTGTTGAAATAATTATGTAGGTTTTTGTCCTTTATTTTATTGATATAATGTATTACATTAATTCATTTCAGATATTAAACCAACCTTGAATTTGGGGTAAATTTCTCTTGGTTATGGAATATAATCCTTTTTACATGCTGCTGGATTCAGTTTGTAAATATTTTGTTGAAAAGTTTTATATCTATATTCATAAGAGATACTACTGTTCTCTAATTTTCTTTTCTTGTGATACCTTCAATTTTGGCATGGTAGTAGTGGCTTCATAGAATAAGTTGAGAATTTTTCAGTCCTTTTCTATATTTTAGAAGAGTTTGTAAAGAATTTGTATTAATTCTTTTTTAAATGCTTGATAGAACTTACCAGTGAAGGTGGCTAGGCCTGGACTAAGCCCTCTTTTTAAAGTCTTCCAATTGATTCAGTCAGGGCCACCCAGGATAATCTCCCTTCTAATTAATTTACAGTCAACCATTGAGGGATTTTAATTACAACTGTAAAACCTTTCCACAGTAACACCTAAATTATGTACGATTAACCGGGAGAAGGTGTGTGCACACCACAACGTGGCGGCTGCCTCCCTTTCCTTCTCCAGCTCTTACAAGAGAAAATCTCTGGTCATCCAATCTGACAGGTAGCATACTGGAGAAGAAATTTGGGGGACTGGAGTGCAGCCTCGCCAAGTCGACACATCACAGAACCATCAGTTTCCAAACTTAAAACTGCATTATTAACATGAAGACAATTGGGGAAATGAACACTGACTGAGTATTTATTAAATTTTTAATGTATGATAATGGTTTTATAGCTATGCTTTTGAAAAGAGATACATAGTAAAATAATTAAAGATGAAAAGTATATAATCTGGAACTTGTTTTCTAACATTCCTTTCAGGGGAAGAGGCACATTGAATGGCGGGTAGATGAACACTGACCATGAATGAATGATTGTTGAAGCTGGGTAACAGGTATAGAAGGATATTACCCTCTTCTCTCCATTTTAGAACATGATTGAAATTTCCAATAATTAAAAGTTTTTAAAAGGTATTTGTGTGGTGCTATTCCCATGTATTATCTCATTTAACCATTGCTTTCTTATGAAGTAACCAGAATGACTCTGTTTTACAGATGAAGAATTTGAGGCTCAGAGAGGTTAGGTGACATGACTGAGGTCACACAGATAGTTAGAGGACTGTACTAAATTCCAAGCAGTTATTGTATTATCTCATACTCTGTATGACAAACCGAATAATCATTATGGGTTGTTTAATGGACAATAAAGCATGAAGGATCAGAGAAACAGATTAAACACCATTATTCTCATTCAGAATGATGAATTTGTCACATGTTTTTCTCCAATTAGGGAAGAGATTAATACCAACCACCAGCTGCTAAGAGTTTATTAGTGAGCACAGAGAGATGCAAGCTACTAAAGAGGATTGATTTATAAGTTCCAGATGTGAAAGAGGATCTATTAACTTTTTTCTTCATACCATCAAAGACGATAGTAAAAGCAATTTAAGACATTAAACACACTGACTGAAAACTGCTCTTCTCAGGACTCAAAGTTTATTATTATGCTTTTTCCTTCAAAATATAGTCAAGCCCTGGCTGGTGTGGCTCAGTGGATTGAGCGCCAGCCCGTGAACCAAGGGGTCTCCAGTTTGATTCCCGGTACATGCCTGGGTTGCAGCCAGGTCCCCAGTGGGGGGTGGTCAAGAGGCAACCACACATTGATGTTTCCCTCTCTTTCTCCCTTCCTTTCCCTCTCTAAAAATAAATAAATAAAATCTTTAAAAAAACAAAATATAGTCAATATGTGCTGAGAAAAACAAAATGTTAGGGTAATATCTGAAACAGGGACAAGTAATTAACTCATGTTTGGATCTTGTTCATACATCTCTTGTCATATTAAATGATTTTTGTCTTTGATCCCTCATGACTTTCTAAAAGTCCATGAGCCTAATGGCATATGATAGTATATTTACATACATAAAATATTATATAGCAAGGGTACAGCTCAGATAATGCTTTGAGCCAATATTTTCTTGACAATATAATACAATGAAGTTCTTTCTTAAGCTATTAATTAACCACTTAGTATCTAGTAGGAACTACAAAAAGGTATTAATATACTAAGTATCGCTCTTTGTATCTAGATCTTTGGTCTAGGCTTCTCTATGTGTAAGTAGATCTCATCATAGTAGTCACTCACCAATGAATGCATAATTATCAATGCATGTAGCTTCATCTCCTCTAAAAAGATTTGCGCACCTTTGACTAGTGCTGTCAAAATGTCCTAAGAGGGACAAAAAAAAACAATGGGTTAAGGTAGTCACTTACCAATGAGTGAATAACTACATAGGACTTCAACATTCAGGAAAAAAAGAGTTATGAAGTCAATCTTGAAACAATTAAACAAAGTGTCCTAAAGTAGGGGTCCCCAACCTCCAGGTGGCAGATCGGTACTGGTCCGGGCCTGGTAGGAACCAGGCCCCACAGCAGGAGGTGAGCTTGACTGTAATGTGCGTGAATCATCCTGAAACCATCCCCCCTACCCTGGTCCATGGAAAAATTGTCTTCCATGAAACCAGTCTCCTGTGCCAAAAAGGTTGGGGAGCGCTGCCTGTAGAACCTTATTCTTAGGCTGAGATAGTAACAGCCTTGGAGAATTTTAGCCTTGCTCAGAACAAATAACCTCCATCCCAAGTAGCTGTTCTAAATCCAACATCTTTGTCATCTACAGCAGCCGTCACTTCCCCCTTCAGGTCTGAATTTACCCATAACTGACCCATTTCACCTGAGAACTGAAGTCCATGAGAGAGGAGAAATCAGGAAGGTAGACAGAAGGTAAACGGCAGGTGCAGATTTATGGAACAGTGAGTTCCAGTAATTATGTAACCAAAACAGGTACAGTAGTCCGTTCCTATCCATGTGGAATATGTTCCAATACCCCTGGTGGATGTCTGAAACTGCCAATAGTGCTGAACCCTCCTCTCTATGGTCTACGTTTTTCCTATACATACATAGCTATCAGGAAGTTTAATTTATAAATTAGGTACAGTAAGACATCAACAACAATAACTAATATAAAATAAAACAATTACAACAATATACTGTAATAAAGTTACGTGAATGTGTGTGGTCACTCATTCCAGGGGACCCTTGCTGAAGGAATCATGTTCATGGATGCTCAGTGCCTTCTGGCACAACTTGTTGCCCTCAGTCAGAACGTACTTTCTGTTCATGTCTTCCACCCACAAATTTAATGCCTTTTTCATCTTAAGTAAGCACGTATCATGCACTGTGGGCATAACATTTGCACTCTGAGGTGCAAGAGCAGAACTAGCATGCATTTCTTTTTCCTTCTTCACAATTTCACAGATAGAAGATTCATCCTTACCATAAATCTTAGCAACCTCAGCATACTATTGTTTTTCTTTCCTTATTAAGTCAAGAACTTTCCCTTTTTCCCTTAAAGGACAAATTTTATGGCCTCTCTTTGGCATATCCAAATTGGCAGCATCACCCCTCATGTACTCTGGGACCATTACTGAGTAAAATAAAGGTTACTTGAACACGAGTACTTCAATAACATGACAGTTGATCTGATAACTGAGATGGCTCCTGAGTGACTAACAGGTGGATAGCACGTACACTGTGGACACGCTGACAAAGGGATGAGTCACATGAGGGTGGGGCAGAGCAGGACAGCACGAGATTTCATCACAATGGTGCACAATTTGAAACTTACAAATTATTTCTTTCTGGAATTTTCCACTTAATATTTTCAGACCATAAGGGTCTGAGACAGCTTGTAAACTAGGGATAGCTTTCCATGTGTCTTGAGGGAAAACTCATTATTTTTTCATTTAAAAATTCAAATATCCAGGTCTGGCCAAAAGGGTGTAAAGACTTTGCCACCTTCCAAAAATTATGCAATATTGAAAAACAAAATGACTTTCCTTATGCAGGATTTAAACTTTTCTAAAGTAGTTGGGCTCTCTTCAAGGGAAATTTCCCACGTAATTTGGAGGAATGCACATCTTGAGACAAAAGTTCTTCATTTAGGGACAATAATGTAAAAAACAGTTGCCAGATTTTTTACTATTATGAAACAATAGGTTTCACAAAAAAAGATTGGACATGTAAAACAAGAAAATACCTCTGATTGTTCCGGAAGAAGTAAAAATATCAGTTTATATCAAAAAGCCATTCTTGATTTACCACACCTGCTACATGCCTCGTTCACTCTGTGATTTATTGCTTATTTATACAGGACAGCTCAGCAGATGTCACATCTGGTTATCCTACACATTTGGAGCTTTAGTTTATTTTTACTTGAGATGGCATGAGAAAGTTTCATGCCGTGGATAAGCTTACATTGCAAGAATTTTTAGCTTGAACTTTGTTGTATCTAGGACTTTCCTGAAACTTTAAGATTGACCTGATAAGGAAGAGAAAGTGAACACTACTCAAAAGAAGTAGGACAAGGAAGAGAGGGAGGGAGAAAAGCCAGTGCTGGAACCCTCCAGATTCACCAACCACCACCCTGGACCTGACACAGTTGTTAATGCTGCATTAGACAACCCCGTTCCGTGCAGTGAGCGAGAACTTTCCATGAAAAATGCCTGGCTGTTCCAGACAGGGTTTAGCAGTTTCCCAATCACAGTTTTCTGAATTTAATTTAACTTTACTCTTAGCCCCTCTTACTACTTGGCAGGCAGAGTATGGTACAACTGGATAGAGTCATGCTTTAGGATTACCAGATTTCTGGACTATTAGCACTATTGTCTTTCCATTTCATCTTTGCAAAACAAAATGAACAATGAAACTAGATTTGCAAATTAAGCTGCAATGATCATTTACTACCAAAACGAAACATGACAAAAAAAAAACCAAAACCCTCTAAACATAATGACACACACACATACACGACACACACAGGCTAGGAGCCATGAGGCAATAATTTGATAAGTTATATTACTATCAAAATCATACAACTCTGAAACAAAAATACTACAGCCAGAAAGGATGCGTGTAAATAAGAACCCTTACTTACTGCTGAGGAAAGCATAAACTGTGTGATCAACCATTCTGAAGATGATTTGTGCAGTAAGGGAGCATGCAGGACTCCCAGCCCGGCAGTCTGGCTCGTAGACAGATGCACTAGAGAAGTTCTCAGACATGTGCACGAAGAGATGTGTACAATGCAGCATTATTTTTACTAGAAGAAAAAACGGGGCATAATCTAAATGCTTATTAATTTTAAAGTACAAAAAATAAGCTTACAGAAAGGAATATTATTCAGTAGTTAAAATGAATAAACTCAATCTACATGCATCAACATGGATAGATTTTGAAGTCACACTGAATAACCACAACAAACTGCAGAATGATATGCACGATATCATGCAATTTTCACAAACTTCACAATTTTACAAAATTATATTACACTCATTTTTAAAAGAAACCTAGGTCTGTGAAAAAAACATAAAACCATAGAAGTGTATTATTTAAGGTGCTTGTCAAAAACCACAGGAGACTCTCATTTAGACTAAGCCTCATTTGGGTTATTTTAAAAATAAGCAATGGGGTAGAAGTTTCAGAATATCAAAAGACTGGAGATTATTCAATGATTTTAAAAATATATATTTTAATCCTTTCCGCAAAAATGATCAGATATGACCACATTGGTTTTATCACTCTGCTTATGAAATTTCTTCATTTTTCATACATCCAAATGGATCTGAACACCCCCGGCCCCCATGACCATCCCCTTTCATAGAGGCAGACATGAGGGTTTTGACCCCACCTAATACGTGTTCAAAGAGCAGAAAGAGATAGTAGGGCCTTTTAAAAAATAACCTCTCCTGGGGTAAAAATAAGTTATGGTATAAAATATAATACATAGATGATTATAACTCAGTCACCTCATTTGAAGCAGGTTTGATGGGAAGATTTTTCTCTGTTCTTTATTAGCAAATTAATCGGAAGGCTGGCACAGTTTGTGAACAGCTTGTCACGGGAAC
>VMDR010026522.1:0-13974 GCA_007922815.1 Macrotus californicus
TTCTTCTTTTTTTGATTTTGTTTTTACTACAACTTCAGTTAGTCAAATGTTTGATTTCCTAATTTGGTTCTGTATTTTTTCTTGTTTGTTGTCTGATTTTTGTTTTGCTTTCTGGAAGTTTTCTCCAGCTTTGTACTTTATTTACTTTTTAAAATTGTGGTAAAAAATAGGTATCATAAAATTTCCATCTTAACCATTTCTAAGTATACAGTCCAGTAATGTTAAGTTTATTCACATTGTTATGCATGTAGAACTTTTCCTTTGCAAAACTGAGACTTTATATTTATGAATAACTCCCCATTTCCCACTCTTCGCAGCCTCTGGGAGTCACCTTTGTACTTCATGTTTCTATGAATTTCACTGCTTTGGATACCTCATACAAGTGGCATTGTACAGTATTTGTCCTTTTGTGACTGTCTTGTTTTACTAAGCATGATGTCCTTAGGTTCACCCATGTTGTAGCACGTGTCAGAATTTTCTTCCTAAGGCTGAGTAACACTCTGTCCTATGCACGTACCACATTTTGTTTGTTTGTTGATAGACACTTGGGTTGCTTCTACCTCTTTGCTTTTGTGATTAGTGGTGCTATACACGTGGGTGTATAAACACCTGTTCAAGATCTTGCTTTCAGTTCTTTTGGATATAAGTGTATATACCCAGAAGTGGAATTGCTGGATCATGTGATAATTAGTGTCTACACCGTTTTATATTCCCAACCAACAGTGCACAAGGGTTCCAGTTTCTCCACATCCCCACCTACAGTTATTTTGTAGGTTTTTTGCAAGTAACCATCCTAACAAGGTGTATGAAGTAGTATTTTATTTTGGCTTTGATTTGCATTTTCCTGATGATTAGTGATATTGAACATCTTTTCATAGAAATGGCTTGTTAGCCATTTACATGTCACTTCAGGAGAGATGTTTACTCAAGTCCGCATTTAAGTCAGGCCATCTGTTTTCTTCACTTGTTGAGTTGTAGGTGTTCTTTATGTGTTCTGTTGTGGATGTTAGCCCCTTACCACGTGTGATTTGCAAATATTTTCTTCCATTCTGTAGATTGCCTGTTCATTGCTTATTCTGTCTTTTGATGCACATAAGTTTTTAATTTTGAAATAGACTAGTTTGTCTATTTTTACTGTTGTTGTCTATGCTTTCGGTGTCATAACCAGGCAATCCTTGCCATGTACAGGCTTACCTTAGAGATATTGTGCATTTGGTTCCAGGCACTACAACAAAGGAGACATAGTAGAGCAAGTCACATGAATTCTTTGGTTTCCCAGTGCATATATAAAAGTTACGTTTACACTGTATTTTAGTCTATTAAGTGTGCAAAAGCATTATGTCTAAAAAATGTACATACTTTAATTAAAAAATACTTTATTGCTAAAAATTACTAACCATTATCTGAACCTTCAGTTGAGTCCTAATCTTTATGTTGATGGAGGGTCTCACCTTCAGTATGTAAAAAAACTCATTATCCACAAAGCACAATAAAGTAAAGCTCAAATAAAAGGAGATATGTCTATGCTTGTATTTCCTTTTAAAAAGAAAGCACATAATAAAGTGCCCTGATCTTAAGTGTCAGCTTGATGATTTTTATATGTATACACGTGCACGCGCACACACACACACACACACACTCACTCACTCACTCTTATAATCACCTCCCAGATTAAGAAAGGGAATGCTTCTGATGTCACAGAATGAACCTTGTGTCCCCTTCCCAGTCAGTCAGCCCCTCCCTGTCTAAGGTCATTATTCTTTTCCTCTGTTCCCATAAGAATTTGAATCTGTTCTGGAACTTAACACAGGTGGAATCATATAGAGCAATGATTTTTAAAACATGTAATATCTTCCCTGGCTCGTGTATCTCAGTGGGTTGAGTGCTGGCCTGTGAACCGAAAGGTCAATAGTTTCAATTCCTGGTCAGGGCACATGCCTGGGCCAGGTCCCCAGTTGGGGGTGTGCAAGAGGCAACTGATTGTTTCTCTTGGACACTGTTGTCTCTTTCCCTCTTACTACCTCCTTTCCCTTCTTTCTAAAAATAAATAAAATCGTTTAAAAACACCCAACTATGCAATATCTGACTAGTCAGGGGCCCTGATCTCTTTTCCCTTAGGTTGTCAAATAAAAATGACAACAGCCAACACAACAATAGCTGCCCAGTGTGAATGAATCAAAATTGAACCTATTTTTTTGTCAAATTAGAAAAAAATATATTTTGTGGTAAACAAAAATGAACTTTCGTAATTTGTTTACATGTGTTATGAGATGAAAAAGGTTGAAAATCACTGGTGTAGTGTATGCTGGTTCGGCCTGACTTCTTTTGTTTATTGTTATGTCTTTGTTCTAACCTTTCTCTTCAATTTTAGTTTAGCTGTCTTATTTTTACTTTTCAAAAGATCTTCCTTGTTATACACTGAAACTTTTTCATACCACTTTTTATATTTTATGAGTTTAACACCTTCTTTTATATCTTTAAGTAGTATTGTGGGTTTTTTTAAGTTTTCACTTCTTACCTGCATTTTCTATTGCCTGCAATTTACCTTTTTTTCTGTGCTTGTTTTGATCTCTGAATGTTATGTTGGAGATTTTTCAGTAAATGTCTGGTGAACTTTCATTATTGACAACAATGGTAAGCATTATTTCAGTCATCATTCTTGAAATAAATACAGATGGAAAGTTGGATGGATCGCATGAAAAATAAATTTTAAGTATATTTTATTGATTATACTATTACAGTTGTCTCATTTTTTCCTCCCCTTTATTCTCCTCCACCCTGCACCTACCCTCCCACCAGCATTCCCCTGCTCTTGGTTCCTGTCCATGGGTTGTACACATAAGTTCTTCATCTTCTCCATTTCCTACACTATTCTTAACCACTCCCTGTCTATTTTGTACCTACAATTATGCTACTTATTCCCTGCACCTTTTCCCCCATTCCCCCCCACCTCTTCCCTCTCCCCACTGATAATCCTCCATGAGATCTCCATTTCTATGATTCTGTTCCTGTTTTAATTGTTTACTTAATTAGTTTTTGTTTTCTAGGTTCAGTTGTTGATATTTGTGACTTGGTTGTCATTTTACTGTACCTATTTTTGATCATCTTTTTCTTAGAGATGTCCCTTTAACATTTCATATAATAAGGGCTTAGTGATGATGAACTCCTTGAACTTGACCTTATCTGGAAAGCACTTTATCTGCCTTTCCATTCTAAATGATAGTTTTGCTGGATAGAGTAATTTTAGATGTAGGTCCTTGCCTTTCATGACTTGGAATACTTCTTTCCAGCCCCTTCTTGCCTGCAAGGTTTCTTTTGAGAAATCAGCTGACAGTCTGATGGGCACTCCTTTGTAGGTAACTGTCTCCTTTTTTGTTGCTGCCGTTAAGCTTCTCTCCTTATCTTTAATCTTGGGTAATTTAATTATGATGTGTCTTGGTATGTTCCTCCTTGGATCCAATTTCTTTGGGCCTCTCTGAGCTTCTTGGACTTCCTGGATGTTTATTTCCTTCACCAGATCAGGGAAGTTTTCCTTCATTATTTTTTCAAATAAGTTTTCATTTCTCAGTCTTCCTCTTCTCCTTCTGGCACCCCTATGATTCAGGTGTTGGAACATTTAAAGTTGTCCCAGAGGTTCCTAAGCCTCTCCTCATTTTTTTGAATTCTTGCTTCTTCATTCTGTTCAGGTTGTTTATTTCTTCCTTCTGCTCCAAATATGAGTCCTGGTTTCCTTCCCTTCAGTGTTGGTTCCCTGTACATTTTCCTTTATTTCACTTAGCATAGCCTTCATTTTTTCGTCTAATTTGTGACTATATTCAACCAATTCTGTGAGCATCCTGATTACTGGTGTTTTGAACTGTGCATCTGATAGATTGACTATCTCCTTGTCACTTAGTTCTTTTTCTGGATCTGTTCTTTCATTTGGACCATATTTTTTTGTCTCAGCACACCTGTTACATTGTATGGGAAGGAGCCTTAGGTATTCAACAGGGTGGGGCAACCCACCTAGTATGTGGGGGAGGGGTCCAAGAGGGAACAATGCTGCTCGCTCTGCTCTCTGCTGGCTTTCAGTCACTCCTGCCACTACCCACAAAGAAATTGGGCCCTTCTGGTGCTGATTCCCAGGTGGGTGAGTTTGCATACATTCTAGGACCCTATGAGTCTCTCCAACAAACTCCTCTGAGGCTGGGAGTTTCTCCTGCCATCGCAACCCCCACAAGTTTTTTCAGTCAGAGGTTTTGAGGCTTTATTTCCTGCGCTGGAACCCTGGGTTGTGCTGCTAGTCTTGCTCCCCAATTGTTCCCAGTCCTTCTGCCCGCAAATGTGGCCCAACCACCTGGTCCACAGCCTCAGCTTCGCCTGCCTGGTCCAAAATACGTCTCTGCTTCCCAACTGCGTGTCTCCACCCATGCTACCAGTCTGGATGAATGTTTCTTTTTTAACTCCTTGGTTGTCAGACTTCCATAGAGTTCAATTTTCTGGCAGTTCTGGTTGTTTTTTTGTTTTTAAATTTGTTGTTTTTCTTCTTTTGGTTGTGTTAGGTAGCAAGGTATATCTACCTACGCCTCCATCTTGGGTGAAAGTGAAAAATAAATGTCTGAAAACAAAAATTAATTACATAGTAATTAAAAATATCATAATAAAAGTATTCAAATTTAACATAAAGAAAATTAAGTATAAGTGAAGCAATTTCTGGACTTTAGGCAATGAGTTCCTCACTCAAGAGATATTGGTTTCTAAAAGCTCTTTGTAAAATTAAGGAAATTACTATTCATTCCACGTTTCATTTTTAGATAGGATGCATTTGGCTCCTTACTATAATAGATAAGAAATTGTAAACCCTTCTTTTTCCAGAAGGTTCTGTTTCTGCAAGTGAGCTGCAACTTACATGTCCATTTTAACAAAATCTAAAAAGACCATGTGCTTCATTAGTAAACTGTTTGATCATTTTATGTTTCTATGTTGGCATGCTAATTTTTGCTTTGATTTATAGACATTTCTGCTGAAAATGTATTCTAGAGAACATTTTAGTAATCTATAATTCTTCAGTAAAATCTCAATTCAGTTATGTTATTTTAGAGAATTGTTGTGAATGCCCAGGAGCAATTACTTTGCATTTAAAGAATTTAAACCCAGTAATATAACCTTAAGACATTTTTACCAAAGAATACATTTTTTAAAAGATTGTATTTGTTTATTTTTAGAAAGTGGGAGAGGGAGGGAGAAAGAGAGGGAGAGAAACATCGATGTGAGAGAGAAACAGTGATGGGTTGCCTCTCCTATGCACCCTGACCAGAACAAACTGACTACCCAGGCATGTGCCCTGAGAAGGAATTGAACCAGCAACCTTTCAATTTGTGGGCTGCATGCCCAACCAACTGGACCACACTGTCAGGGCAAGAATAAGTTTTTTAAAAGCTACTTTTCACTTACTAGATCTTCACAGAATCAATAAATACTATGTTCTAAAAATGACTTCAGTTGTAAAGATGCTTAAAATTCAGGGATTTTAAATACTGTTTCAAATAAATGAGAAACATTAGTCAAAGAAAAGAGTAGAAGAAATTATAAGTAAGAGTAGCATATAAAATAATGTCAGAAAATCATAAATACATAAAATACTTGTTGAAAATGGGTCATAAAGCTGGTTGTAAACATTTTTTTTAAAGGCTTTATTTTTTTAGGGAGTGGGCAAAGGAGGGAATAACAGAAGGAGAGAAACATTGATGGATTCTCACAGGCCCCCAACCGGGGACCTGGCCTGCAACCCAGGCATGTGCTCTGACTGGGAATCAACTACCAATGACCTTTAGGTTCTTAGGCTGGCACTCAACCCACTGAGCCACATCAACCAGTGTTGGTTGTAAACTTCTAATCATGGTGTCTAGAAGGGAAAAGTAATCAGTTACAGGAGTCACAGAATCTATGAGGATAAAAGAAAAATTTATACCCTAGTCCATCTCCAAATATTTTAGTATCATTTTTTAATTTATCAAGTAAAAAATAATTCTCCAGTTACTTAGCCTTAGTTCTGTGTTTGAATGATTTTGGTGTTTGCACCAGTCTACATTTTAGCTTTATTATACCCAAATCCTTTACTTTGATTCTTCTCTGGCGGATAGATTCTATCAAGTAGTAGCCTCTAGGAGGGCTCATAGGTGTCGTTCTTCAGTATGTGTGTGCTAAACCCTGGCCCAGGAAGTAGCTCAGTTGGTTAGAGGATCCTCCCGATACACCAGAGTTGAGGATTCAATCCCTGGTCAGGGCACATACGGGGATCATCCAGTGAATGCATAAATAAGTGGAACAACAAATCAATGTTTCTTTCTCTTTCTCTCAAAACAATAATTAAAAAACGAATGTGTGTGCTAGTCTGTCTTCGTATTTGAAGGATGACGCATGTATGAAATTCTTAAGCCCCAGTTTCTTTAGAGCATTGTAGGCCCTGTGCTGTCCCTGTATAGTGAGAGCCAAGAGCCCTCCAGCCCTTCC
Organism: Macrotus californicus; assembly: GCA_007922815.1. Classification (NCBI taxonomy): domain Eukaryota; kingdom Metazoa; phylum Chordata; class Mammalia; order Chiroptera; family Phyllostomidae; genus Macrotus; species Macrotus californicus. The sequence goes on from VMDR010026522.1 coordinate 6,493, forward strand.
ACTTCCTACCTTTTGTCAACTCCCGTGACTGGGTCTCACTGAGAAATACATTTTTCTGAAAATCCCTGAGATCTCTCACTTTTACATAGACATCTTTCAGCATTGAATGTTGCCTTGTAGAAGTCTGAGGGTAGCCTATGTCCCCCCTTGTAACTAAGGGACATTTATGCTGGGTTACTTGTGGAATTTTCCTTATTCATGAAGTTCAGCCACTACTTCTTGCTACTTCTTGCTGTCCCATTGTTCTATAAACCTTTTGTCATGGGACAAGATTAGTTTTTGAACCAACATATTTAGTTTTTCTTCCTTTTAATTTCTGAAATTATTTTTGTTGTATTTGTAGCTTTTCCACTGAAACAACACGAGTTGCTTTAGTCCCCTTCCTCCTCTCAAATCCGCGTCAACATCTGCTTCCTGTACCTCTGCATTCATTGAAGTTCTCTCAAGTCTTCCTTTCTGTCTGAAATTAGGGTTCACCTGTCTTTTCCTATTCCTTATGGTTTCTGATATTTTTCATCTTTACCTTCATACGTTTCCTCTTTCTGCAAGCCCTCCTTCACCCCACAACTGTGACAGGTCTCTGAGCTCAGGCTTCACGTGCACTACGCAGATACTTGGTATTTTATTTCTTGCACTGCCTTTTTCCGTATCCTGGTGGTTACTAGTTCTGAGGCTCCAGCCTTTTCCTACCCTCTGCCTGTTGCATATTCTTGTTAGAAATTATGTCAAATGCACCAGGTTATTTCTCCCTAATCAGCTCTATTTTGGCCTTCTTTCTTCTGTTGTTGATCGTTTTCTTTCCATTATTCCTGCTTACATTTTTCTTAAAAACATTTTTCCTTGACTGCTTCAAACCACTTACCCATCTCATTTTGTTGCCCTGTCTTCCTCTTCTGATATTAGCAGGAGTTGTTGTTGCTCATGTTTGCTTGGTACCATTCTTCATGGCTCCATTCATGGATACATTTCTGTAAACTCTTAGGATTTATTTTCTATATTTTGCCTGAATCCTTCTTGGAGGTAGTGTGTTCTGTTAGAATGATGTATTTTTAACTGATTTTTCAGTGTCAGATAGTCTAGACAGCTGTAATGAAGACTTGTTTAAATTTGTTTTTATTTTTAAAGTGTATTTTCCTGGACTGGCCGGCATAGCTCAGTGGATTGAGCACGGGCCCGTGAACCAAAGGGTTGCTGGTTCGATTCCTAGTCTACGGCACATGCCTGGGTTGCGGGCCAAGTCCCTAGTGTGGGGGCATGTGAGGGGCAACCACACATTGATGTTTCTCTCCCTCTCTTTCTCCTTCCCTTCCCTTCTCTCTAAAAATAAGTAAATAAAATCTTAAAAAGAAGTATGAGGATATAATAAAAATATTAAAAAATAGTAACTTTTTTAAAAGCATATTTTCCTGTTAAATCTGCTTCTCATCATCAGTGGGCATTCACTGCAGGAAAGAGTGTGGCTGTGTTGCGACGGAAAGTTAGTAGGCACTGATTGTGCTTTATATAATTCTTGTTTCAGCTTGTAAGGTAAAATGACTCCCTGTATCAACACAGTTATCCTGATATTGAGCCATCTTTCTCTCTTCCTTCTATTATCATCTAATTGCTTAACCTCTTTGTTGGGCGGTGAACATGTACAATGTGCCAGGCTCTGTAATAAGTACCTTGCATGAATGAGTTTGTTCAATCCCCCTCACAACACTCCTACCTTCGTGATGAGTAGAGTCGTCATTACAGAGAGGTGAAGGCCCTTGCTCCAGGTTGTGGAGCTGGAGTACCAACCTAAGCAGGCTTGCTCTAGTGTCTGGCCTCTGTCCACTACGCAAACTCAGATATTGAGCCGTTTCTCATAACAGTTCCTCTTTGCTGGAATCCTGAACATGTTGTATTTTTCAGGTCTTTCTGTGGAATTTGGAACAGTTCTAATCTACACATGTGAGAAGAGTTGCTGGCCTCAAAATCAGCAGACTTCCCTGGAAGAATTTTGTATTGTACAAGAAGACCCAGATGAATTATTATTAAAGTAGAATATTTCCCTTTATTTATGTAAATGAAAACAAATTTTAATGTCCAAATTTGTGTTTTTACTTCATTTTGAGTACAAGTTATTCACTCTCATTTTTTAAAAAGATTTCATTTATTTATTTTCAGAGAGAGGGGAAGAGAAGGAGAAAGAAAGGGAGAGAAACATCAGTGCGTGGTTGCCTCTTGCACACCCCATACGGGGGACCTGGCCCGGCACCCAGCCATGTGCCCTGACTGGGAGTCAAACCAGCGCTCAGTCCACTGAACCACACCAGCTTCACTCACATTTTTAAGTGTTGTCTCACTTTTTGGCACCGTGCTGGTGCTGAAGCGAGATTTAGAATGTCCTGGCGTCCTGGCTGGTGTGGCTTAGTGGATTGAGCGCTGGCTTGTGAACCAAAATGTTGAGGGTTTGATTCCCGGTCAGGACATATGCCTGGGTTGCGGGCTGGGTCCCCAGTAGGGGGCTGCGTGAGAGGCAACCACACATTGATGTTTCTCTCTCTGTTCCCCTCTGTCTAAAAATAAAGAAATAAAGTCTTAAAAAAAAAAAAAAAAAAAAGAATGTCCTGGCGTGGGCTCGTCTATCCTTCCAGGGTCAGTGGCTTTTCCCCACAGTGGAAGCTTGGAATGAGGCTCCTCCGTAGCCCAGAGGGCAGGCATTCCCTGCACGTGCAGCTTGGTGGGTATCTAGGAGGGAGAGCGGCTGAAGAGCCATGAGCAGTGGTCAGCGTCTAATTACAGCTGCTGCTTCTGCACCTCCCTGAACTCTGTTGCAGTCCCTGGATGCTGACAGATCAAGGCAGTCCACCTGCTCCAGCTGCTTCAGGCTCCTATCCTGTGACACTAGCTGTGTATATCTGTTCCGTGTTCTGCCACCCCACACTCCCTGCCCTCACCTATTCCTACTGTGGACTAAAAAGGGCCACACACTAAACCTGACAGGCTCGGGGGAGTCCTACATGGCAGCCTTACAAACTCAGAGACTGAAAGTAATCCCGCAGGATGCTCTGAACATAAAACTTCCTAACTAAAAGCGAGTCACAGTGGGTAGTCATGTCCTAGACCTTTAGCTTCCTCAACAAAGGTCATTCTTTACCTTAAGTGAAACTGTCCATTGTCTTTTTGCATCTAAGGTAATATACCTTTGAAATCTAAGAGTAATCTTTTCCAGACCTCTCAAGGCACAATCTTGGCAGCAGAACTCCAGACCATGGACCTCCACACCATCTCTGTGTTATGTAAATGTAAATTATTAACTATCCTGTACCACCAGTGTAAAAGAAGTATGTTTCTCTATTTCTCCTCACTTTGCTTTCTCTTGACTCTTAATCTACCACCAATGGATTTCATGTAACCCTCCTTATGTCTCCTCTTTTTAGTCTGTGCATAAAATAAGCTGCAAAACTGCCATTCTCTGGAGAATTTTTTTAGTCTCTTGAGATTTTGCTTCTTGTTATCAGTTTAAACTCATAAAAATTCTGCCCTGGCTGGTGTGGCTCAGTGGGTTGAGCACCAGACTGCAAACCAAAACGTTGCCAGTTCCGTTCCCAGTCAGGGTACATGCCTGAGTTGTGGGCCAGGTCCCCACTTGGGGGTGTGTGAGAGGCAGCCAGTGATGTTTTTCTCACATGTTGATGGGTGTTTCCTTCCCCCTTTCTCCCTCCCTTCTCCTCTCTCTAAAAAATAAATAAATCTTAAAAAAAATTCTCTACAGGTTTGAACATTTCTTAAGTTGATACTATCTTCTGCCCTTGCATTATCACCAGAAGGGGGCTCTTACTGAATTCTGAACACTGCCCTTCCATCCAGCCCTCTACTTTTCCAGTTTCTCGTCCATGGGGGAACTCAAGAGTTGCCAGTTGTTTAGCTTTAGTTACATATTTAATAGGCTTAGTGACTAATGCATGTAGAAAGCTATTATTCCAGAAACTGGAATGTGTGACTGGCCCTACCCTGACTCTAGGAGACCCACAGGCAATTCTACCTTTGTGCCCCAGGAGGACTGCAAGGAATCAAGATGGTATCTGAGCCATTGTGCTCCAGGCGGGGAACACTGCAGAGGACTGAGGCAGATAATGACCAGTCAGCAGATGAAAGGACGCAAGAGAAAGGGAAGGGCTGCAGCTTCTATCTGCTTAACCTTTTTCCCTGAATTCCAAACCCCTTACCTGCCCTCTTATAAAAAAGGTCAGCTTGAGATGAGATGTAAGATGGTCTTTCAGGACACGTAACCCGCCGTCTTCTCAGATTGCTGGCCATCTGAATAAAGCGCCCATAAAGATCCCATCCTTGTCTCTACTTATTGGCTCTGGTGGTGACAGGCAGCATTAAATTGATTTTCCTGGTGTCTCCTCTTTTTTCCATTCAGTTTTTGTTATCCCTTGACAGCAGTATGAAAACATTCACACCAGTTGTGTACAGACCTGCTCTCTGCCTGCGGAGATGGGGAAACTGGGTATATACGATTTGGTTTGCTGCTCTGGTGAATAACACATTAGGTCCAGATTATGAGGTGGGGTTTTCCTGGTCAGTGTGTGTCTGGTTAGAGCCCTACCTGATCCAGCCCCCTTTGGCACCTGAAGGAAAATGGCTGGCTGTTACAAACTGAAGGGACTGGTTGGTGAGGCTTCAGGCATGTTGGATTTTGCAGGGGAGGAAAAATAATTTTCCCTTTTACCCTTCTAGATTCTTGGCTAACACACCCCCAGTGTAATAAAAGATTAACAGAAGAGAAACAGAAGTTTAATAACACGTATGCCTCCTGGATATATGCGAGAGGCGAGAGGCCCAGGAAAACTGAGTAAATCCCAGAAATGGTCCAAGCCATCACCTTAAATCTGTTCTTCACCTAAATAAAAAAAGATATTGGGAAGCTAGGGGGGAGCCAGTTATGAGAGGTTGTCAAGCACAGTAAATAAGGATAGAGTTGTTATACATTGTTAAGGCAGAAAGATAGTGCAAATAAGTTCAGTATGAACCCACTTAAATGTAAAATTGCATATTGCTGTGTAAAAACCTAGATCTAGAAAGACAAAGGCCTGCACAGGAGTAGGATTAGGGTATGTAGTGAGACTTTCAGCTTTTACTTCCTCTACTTATAACCTATTTGAACTTGATGGGCAAGTATTTTACACTTTACACATACATACACAGACATATCCACAAGGAAAAGCAGAGGCCTTCAGAGTCAGGTGCCCAGCCCAGCCTGGGCCCAGGAGGAGAAGTTGGAGGCAGGGGAAGCTGAGGAAGGCGGACCCCATTCAATGGGTGACTAAAGAGAAGTCAAGTCAGTTCAGCATCCTGTGGAGGGCGTCTGTTAGGTGTGGCTGCCGGGGCGGGGCCTTTGTGAGAGCCAGATCAATAGCAGGAAAGGAATGTCAGTAACCCACCATGCAGGGGTGCCCCCATCCTGGTTGGGCACTAAAACTTCATGTACCTTATGCATCAGAGCAGCAGCCTAAGTATTCCTCACAAATCAGCTTGGTGTTTAGTAGGAGACTCAAGCAGTTGATGAGAAAGACCACAGAAGTCAAAAGTGTTTTTCTGTGTTTTCCATCTTCTAATAATTTTTTTTTATTGATTTTAGAGGGAAGCATTGATTTGTTCCATTTATTTATACATTTATTGGTTGATTCTTGTTATGCGCCCTGACTGGGCAGGGATTGAACCTACAAACTTGGCATATTGGGACAACAATCTAATCAACAGAGTTATTTGACCAGGGCTGATAATTTTTTAATTACACATATTTGTCATATAATGTGTAAACTTAAGGTGTACAGTATGTTGATTTGATACACATACTGTTGACATGTTGTTTATGGTTGCCATTGTAGCAATACGTAGCACCTCTAATATATTACATAATCATCCTTTCTTGTCAGTGGTTGGGTAATAATTTTCCGATTTTAAAACATTTTCTTTAAGGAACGTGAGCATCTGAGAAATACACAAAATTTTAAAGAAGGGTGCTCACTTCAGCAGCCTGTATACTAACCTGGAACAATACAGAAAAGATCAGTGTGGGCCCTGCGCAAGGATGACATGCAAATTCATGAAGCGTTCCATGTTTTTAGCTAAATGTTGGAAACAGCCCAAGTGCCCATCAGTAAATGAGTGGATTAAAAAAACTGTGGTACATTTACACAATGGAATACTACGCAGCAGAAAGAAAGAAGAAAGTCCTACCTTTTGCAACAGCATGGATAGAACTGGAGACTATTATGCTCAGTGAAATAAGCCAATTGGCAAAAGACAAATACCATATGATCTCATCTATAACTAGAATCTAATGAATAAAATAAACTAATAAGAAAAACAACCAGAGACATGGAAACAGAACAGACTGATAGCTGTAGGAGAGGGGCAGAATGATGGAAGGAAGGGGAAGGGACTAGTCAAAGAACATGTATGAATGACCCATGGACATGGACAGACTGTGGGCTAGAGGGGTGGGCTAAGTGTAGGGGGGCACAAGGGAGAAAATTAGGACAACTGTAATAAACAGTAAAAGAAAAAACTTTAAAGAATAAAATTATGTATAATTCTACCACACGGATACATAAAAATATTAACTATGGTTTGCTTGGTTTTTAATTGTCAAAGGTTCAGCCAAAGTACAACCAATGAATCACAAAAGTAGTAATTACTAAAAGTTTATTGTGCACACACTGAAAAGACAGTTTGCAAACTGGGAGCACTCAAACTAAAACATGGAATAATACTCAGGGTTATATTTTACAAGGCAGCTTATACAGTGATGAAGTAGTGTCTTCATAGTGATTGGTAATTAAACTAAATTATTGACTAAACTTGCTTTTGCTAAGGGAAACTCCAAGACTTATCTCCATTTGCTTTTGATTTTAACAAATACATTTTTTGTTTGTTTTCACATAATTTCATCATACAAATAGTTTTGTATCTGTTTCATTTGAAATTGAGAGCATTTCTCCCAACAGTATTTGCCCAGGACATAATTTGTATTGCTGCAAAGTATTTTTTTAAAATATGCATCAAAAATACAAAAAATTTTTTTCCAATTTTTGTTCCTGTGATGAACATCCATCCCTATGGCTCTTTTTTAAAAATTAGTGATAATTGTCATAGGATAAATTGTTTGAATTGGAATGAATGAGTCAAAAGCTATGCATAATTTTAGAGTTTTTCAATCGTATTTCCAAATTATCTTGTTAAATTAAAAAGACCATAGGCCCAAATGAAATTGCTTATGCTAAGCTGCATATCACCAAACTAGGTTATCTGCCTGATAAACCCCTGTCATCCTCTAAAGGAAAGTGACTTTGCACCAACCCACCCACTTTTTTGCCTAATATAACTTACTTGTTCCTGCTCCCTTCTGTCTATAAAAGGGTTTTATTTGTATAGCTCCTCAGAGCACCTACCAGCTAGATTGGGTGCTGCCTGATTTGAATCTATTTTTGCTCAAATAAACTC
>VMDR010026523.1:0-13969 GCA_007922815.1 Macrotus californicus
CACCTGCTCCAGACACTTTTGTATTTGAGAATTTCTAGAGGCGCCTCCTCCTTTCATTTAAATTCAGCTCAATTCAGACACGAGCTTCTCCTCATGGACATTTTAGTCCATCGCTCCATGTGCCAGAAAATATTTTGAAGCATAAGCAGGCCACATCACCCACAGTAATAGAATGTGGAATTTGTCGCTGATTTCTCTGTATCTAAGTAAAGGGCAAAGATCAAAGGTGCATTACGACTAACCTGTTACATGACCTTATCTGTAGGTTACACTAACCTGTCATAGTGACAACCAGTTACAGTGTAACTTTCAGCAAATCACTGGTCCTGAATGGATCTGTTGCTTTTTACACAGAAGAGAGTGGGGGTGGGGCTGGAGGATCTCTAACATTCTTATTTGTAGGCACCACCCAAACAGCGTCCACCTTGTCTGTTGCATGATGTAGAACATCTATAGTTTCCTCTACTGAAAACTTGCTTATTTCAAAGTTATTTGATAGTAAGAGAAGAGACTATAAAATTCTGACTGGGACAACCGGAACACAGAACTTGGGGACTATTTTTGGTGGGTACTCAATTTTTGAGAGTTCAATTTCAAAGAAAGTATCTCCATCCAAGAGTTGGGGCAAATCTCTTTCCAACACAGGTACAAAGGAGGTAGTGAAATCTGATAGGGAGGGCTCACTCCTGAGGTCCACATCTTTGCACCATACTCGCCCATGAATAGACATTTCCTGGAGCAAATACTGAACTGAAAAAGAGACTGAGCATCTGTCTTCATGCTGTTGACAGATGCCATGTATCATTGGTTGGAAAGCAAATCAAGACTATCTTTCCTTAAACTGTTAACAAAGCTTAAAATTTGACTGTGAACTCTAAATAAAAAAATACCTAAGTAAACAAAGTAATACATGGGATTACTTTAGATCAGGATAGTGTGGGATATATGGTCACTGAGTCATAGTGTACGAGTCCCTTCTCTTTTAATAAATGCCATCCTCTGGGATGTGCCTGTGGACCTCCTCAGAAGCAATCCTAAATATATGAACTTTGGGACTAATCGAATTTGGTGGGGGCCATCTGCTTTCGTGTTCATGCCTGGGAACAAAATGAGACCTAAACGACTGGTCCAGAATTAGGCTTCACACATTTATAGTATTAACCATGAAAACCTGATGGTGATCTATGTGACACATTTAACCTGGTTATTTTTCTAAATTGCATGAGTGACTTCATTTGGCTTTTAGGGAAGGCTTGAACAATGGAGGCTGGTCCAGAGGATTTCTATTGTGATGTGTCTTCATAAAAAAGACTTGATTTTGATGTGTCTTCATAAAAAAGACTTGAATTTAGACCTATCTAGAGAGTGCCACCTCGTGGACAAAAGGCAGTAGAGGTGGGTGGAGAAAAGCTGCACAGGACGTGTAAGTCCTCACTATTTGTTCTGGATCGCCCTTGTTATATTAGCCTTGACAGTTCAAATATTTCTTCGATCACATACATAGATCACAATCTAAGAGAAAGTGGTTCATATTGACCTAAAGGTTACAGGGAAACCATTTTTTCCTGTTTAAATATCATTACGCAAGGGAGAATAGAGTGCATTACATAAAGAGGAAACGTGTGTGGGTAAAAAATGTCACTTTGGTGGTGTTCATAAAACGCACTAAGACAAAAAAAGCCAGCACACTCTCAGATGTTAATAATGAATTCATCTTCGACCTTCACGTGTTGGTTATGAAGCCCCACCCTCAATCCCACATAATTATTAGCTCTCAGGGACAGGGATTTCAGAACTCAGCATAAACTTCACATTATTTTTATTGAAGAAAAATGTGGTTATGACAAAATGAGAGGACTGCAGGGGGCTTTTGTTGGTGGCAACCTCTCCTTCAATACATCGCATGAACACATACCCCTTTAATGCTAAAAAGGGACATGTCTCAATTCTGCAGATCCCTGATTTACTTCGGGTTTTTATAATCTATAAAAAATGTACTGTCTTCGGTTTCAGAATGACAAGTTTGAAAAGAAATTATATAAAACCAAATCTTTCCAAGTAACTATGTTCTTGTTTATATCTATAGCTGTTTATATTTGTCTTATCTGAATATCTTCAGTCCACCTCTTCAGAAGAAAGAGGTTTTTAGATACCAGGACATTTTAGTCATTGTTATGTAGAAATTAACTTCTTCCTGGTTTACCAACCATTTTACAGATTCTGAGGAAAAGGGTGGTTAATGAACCAGCGGAACACTGTTATAATTCCAGATAAAAATATCTGTAGATGTACTGAGTTAATCTGTCTTATTTAAAAAAAAACAAAACTGCCGTGTTATTTTATTGTCTTGAAAAGTTGATGATTACGCCCTACCTGACCCACTGTTACTGACCACTCTACTTCCATGTGTCCACCTGTCCTGGCCAAGTCCCAGAGACACCCGTTACAAGGGAAAGAGTCAGAGAAGGTGATTTTGGTAGAAAACCCTTTTGAATGCCCCTGCTGTTTCCCCTGTGTTTCTTTTCATCCCTTCCATAAAGTCGCCCTTGGTTTTTTCAGCACTCATCCCTCTCCCTCCCCTTAAATCTCCTATAAATCTCCAACACACAATTAAACCCTTAATTACATAAGGTCGTGTTTCATCCTCTAATTATTTTACAAGTGTTCATCTGGATCCCTCACAATGTGGATTATACATTTTCTTTTTTTGTGACTACTGCACGGCATCCATCACCGGACTGAGCGCAGCCAGTGCTCCACCAATATTTTATATATATATAGAGAGAGAGAGAATGACTTTGGAATGTGCTTGGCCCTTGCCTTGTCCTGTTTAATGGGGGTGGGGGTGGGGAGAATGACTCAGAAGACACAGAAGAAATGCCTTTCAAGTTCGCAGATACTTCAGGTTAGGGGTGAGAGCTCACAGTCAGGTGGGGAGAAAGATCTACATTCAATTAAGTTAGCATGCAGAGTCAAATATTAGAGAATGAAGAAATATTGTGAGGAACTTTAATATGGGGAAACTAACTGCCTGGGAGGAATCAGCGAATGCCGAGGAGAGAGGACACTTGAGCTGGAAGAGTAGGGCACCCTGTAGGCAGGGGGCATATTTAAAGCAACAGAAGAGGATCATCCAGAATTATTTGAAGGATTGTGTAGTTGGATAGCAGAAACATGTGTGGATAGGAGGGCCCTGAAATATGCTACTGCGGAAGATGTAAATTAAATACAGGTTGTAAAGAACCTTATTTATCTTGCAAAATGGCTGGGATTCAATGCATGGATTCTATTACGGTCTCCTTCTCTTTTCTATATCCGATGCCTCTACTCTCAAGTCTCTCTTTCTGTCTGGAATGAAATATTGCAATAGCTACCTAATTGGTCTCCTCATCCCCATGTTTCTCTATATAAATCAAACCTCTGCCAGTTGAATAATATCGAGTCGCTTGTGGTTTTCTAGTTCCTATCAAATTGAGAATAACCTTCCTGGCAGTAAGTGCTCTCTGCAATAGGACTGTGACCTAAATATGCTGTGTCATCTCCACTCGTCTTTAGGAGGCAGTCAAATCCAATTTCCCCTGACTCCCAAAGACATTTCCATTTTGGGGAATTATTCATTCTTTCCAATTACTCATGTTTTTCATTTCGCTTGAAGTGCCCTCCTATCCACTCACCAAATTCAGTCTCTTTCAAGTCTCACCTTGAGTGATAAATCCCATGTCAATTATCCCCCGACACCCACTTAACCATATATGACTTCTACCTCTTTGGAATCTCCCACGCCTCTGTTTATAAGTATGACAAATTGGCATACGTCTGTTGTCCTATACACAGTTATCTGCATTCTTGTCATCACATACTCCATCTTACCTGGTTCTCTCTTCAAAAGAGAGTGTGTGGATTACAGTCATCTTCACAGGCCCTAAAGCAGTTGCCATAGTACCTGGTTGGTGCCAGTTTTTAGCATTGTACACTTTTTTCTTGCCTGCCTGCTTGTCTTTGCTCTTGGTAACGGTATGATGTGCACGGTGCTGACACTAAGGACATAGCACAGGATCAGGCACCATGTTCTCCACAGAGCACACAATCTAGAGGAAGAGAGGGCCTTTTCATGTAGGCAGATAATAAAAGAAGGTGAAAACGTTGGGGAGGCTGCTGGAATGGCTAGGTCTAAGTTCATGGTGGTAGTGGTAAGATTCAATCACCCAAGGTGGGAGAAAAATGTGATCTGGTGTAGACTGTGAGCCTTATCTCAGAGGTCTGGTTAGAGGATGGAAGTGATTTCCTAGGGAATTAAATGTGGAGGAGTATTTTGATAGAAGGGGATGAGGGCCATTCTAGACTTCCAGAAATGTGTAGCTCACATAACACTTCTTACCAGGATCTACAGGCTGGATTACAAGTCCAAGGGAGCCTCTTTAACACCAGAGCGGCCGTTGATTTCCTTTATGTTTATAAAAAAGCACATACTTCTTGCAGAAAATTTAGAAAATAAAGAACCATATCAATAAAGAATTTTTTTCAAAAATTTTAAGAGAGAAGCATCAATGTATGGTTGCCTCTCACATGCCCCCCCCACTGGGGACCCGGCCTGTAACCCAGGCATGCGCCCCAACTGGGAACCAAACCAGTGACCCCTGATTCGCAGGCCGGCACTCAATCCACTGAGATACACCAGCTAGGCTCAATACAGAATTTAAAAAAATCTTTATGATTTCATTATTTGAAAGCATGTTGCATATGTTGTTTGATTCCTGTTTTTTGTACCTAGCAATATAAGATTTCCCCATGCTATTAATAGTCTTTAAATAATGGCTGCATAGTACTATATCCATGCACCATAACTTGAACCACTATGAACCAATTGAGTGGGGTCATTTTTAAAAGCTTCCACATTTGCAATGACGGGTAAACAATCAGCTATATTTTCAAAACTGAGTTAAATGGAAAACAGCTTTCAGGGAAAAACTATCATGATCCTGTTACTTAGTTTCATCCCAAATTCACTTCAAGATATTTTAACAATACTGGAAAACATTTCTGTGTAAGTTTTCTCCTCCTGTATTCGGGAGAAATCAGCAAAGTAAACGTAAAATGAGAAACTGGATTGATGTGTGGTACTTTTCTATAGTGAAGTGTTAATTCATTTACCTACCAAGGCAAATAGCTCAGGGCAGAGAGACCACTTCATTTCTATGTTAAGCACCAGCTACTTTTCCAGGATGGACCGCAGTTAGGAAGACAAAGGAATAATTGCCAAGGAAGTCACTGGAAACATCACTTATTGACATCAACACGGTCTAGGAAGTCTATGAGAACCAGGAAGAAGCCAAGGTGGTCAGTGCAGCTGAGGAAACTAGGGGGCTCAAGATCTGGCTATTTTCCAAACAGGATGAGAATAGTTCTGTCTATTAAAAAACCAGAAGTGTGGTCATTCCGGTACACAAGGACTGAGAATCAGACCTGGATGGAAGGTGATCTTTGAAGTTACGGTTGCAAAGGGAACCTAGTAAAACAAGTCAGGCAGGAAAAACAGCAAAATCTACTTCTAGAGTGGTTTCCAGGGCCCACAGGGAGAGAGAAGATTTTTCTCCATTGCTTTCCATGCCAGCAGGGACCAGTTAAGGGCAGCCTGGTAGGTCTCCTTGGCCCTTTAAACATCATGATTTTCCTCTCTACAGCTAGAATGGGATAGTGAAATAATTCATAATGGAATGCCATCTCTGGACTGAAACCAAAGGAGAAAAAATCTGGACAAAAGAAAGAAAAAGCCAAGGACACAGACAATGACTAGAAGCATAGCTGTTCTGCCCATAGACAAGTCTGGGCCCCTACTTGCCTGTGGCAAATGTCTCTGCAGTCAAAGAGGTTGGGGCTTGGGAAGCCAGTTGCCTCCAGCCAGGAAGGACCCAAAGCCTCCCTTGTGACTTATGCCTCCCGGGCTGAACTTGCAGTGAGGAAGAGGTATTAAGGGTGTGCTGAAGCTCAGGCTCTCCCTCCCAGAGGCCAATTTCCCCCCAAGGCTTTGTCTTGTGAAGAAACAACACTTTGCTTCCTGTGTGAATACTGCATCCATGGTGAGACACATACCCTCCTGTGCTGTGCTGATGCTTGCTTAAATAGACTATGTCTCCACGTGTCTGTCTTTTGGGTACAAACATTTCAAAGAATACAAGGTGCATCCAATGTCCACATGGAAGGCTTGGTGCAGGCTGAAGCTCCCCAAGCCTCATTAGGATGCTTGTTTAATAAAATGTGCGCACAGTTCTTGTTTGAAACAGAAAAGGCAGGCTCATTGTTTTTCTTTCATTTTTCCTCACTCATTCCTCTCTTGGAACTAGCAAGTAGCTTGTTCTTCCACGAGGCTCTGCATGAGTTGCCACTGTTCTATGTGATTTGTTCCATAAAACTCTTAACTGGAATCAGAAACTAAAGCAGATGAATTGGACCTGAGGGGATAGCATACAAAGCACTGTGCTCCCAGACAACTCCATTAATTTAATTACCTAAGAAAATATAAATAGTTTGGCAGAGTAGGAAGCTCATTCCTCAGCCCACACCGCAATAATGGCTGAATGGGATGTTCCAAATCCTGCTACTTAATCGCCCTAATTTTTTTTTCTGGGAACAGACCCGTTGACTTTTACGAGTGCACATGGTGTATGTCCTTGAAAGTGGGGGAGGGGCTAGTCTTTAGACACTCAGAGAAATGGAAAAGCAGGCAGGAGTGAATGTTTGATACAGACCTCCTATGGGCCATTATTCCGGCCCAGGGGATCGTTAGCATGTAGCTACTGCCTGTCAAGCACTGTTCTGGGCACCAGGAATGTAACAGGGTAAAGACAGCTGGAGTCCTTGCTCTCATGAAGCTGATGTTCCAGATGGGTTAGAAGGAATATGAGAAAGTAGGAAGAAAAGGAGGAGCAGCAATAACAGTAAGCACATGGACACTCTCTTTCCAAATGTTGAAAAAGAGAAAAGTGAAGATATGGTGACTGACCATGCCAGAAAGATAAAAGAATGTAAAAATGCCTTAAAGCAGGAGCTGGCTTGGCACGTAGAAGGCTGGCAAACAAGATAGACTGAGCAGATGGAATTAATACCATGTTTGAGACCTTAGAACTTACTAGCTGTGTAAACTTAGAAGAATCACTTTATACTTCTCACTGTCAGCTTCTACATCATTACATGTGGTTAATAAAGCTTCCCTTACGATGTTTTGTAAAGTTAACTTAGAGAATGTATATTCACCCCTTGATACTTGACAAACATAAAAATCAAAATAAGTGATATTAGTTGTCTGTCATTGTTATTAATTTCTAATATCTTCCCTTGTTTTCTACAGTATCCTACACTCCAAATACCATTAGTCTCTACATGTCCTATTTTTCCTGAAATGCTATCCCTCTCCCTGAATACCATACATGCCTCACAACCACCCTGCCATCTTTGCTATCAGCCTGCTCTGAAGATTCACGGTTCTTGACATCTCTTGAGTCACTCACATTTTACCATGTCAGTAAATTTTATACACACACACACACACACACACACATACTTTATACAGGTCTCAACTTATATTTTTTCCCAGTGTTAGACAAATCAGGGTAGATCTCAAAAGTTTTATAGGTTTCATGGCCCTAAGATGTTGGGAGATATTTTGTTTTGTTTTACTAGAGACTATGTCAAGAAAATAACTCCCATTCCAGGTAAATAGTCGGATTTTACTACAGAACATTAGTGACAAAGATGAGGGAGGAGATGAAATACCAAACAGTAGGGAACTCAGAAATTAGGGAAGGCAGTGAGTGGCCATCACCCTTTTTCTAGAGTCCAAGAGATTGGCCACCTTGATGGGACAGAAATAGGAGATAGGCAAAAAGAAAGGAGATATCCAGCAAGGGCAGGATGCAATTTTTGCTAGAAATAGAGCCAAAATCAGAGAGAGAGAGAGTGAAAAGCTAATTCAGGTTCCCCGTTTCTCTCCTGCCTAGCTTTTATTCATGATTGTCATTGGTCAAACCCAGCTGGAGGCCAGGTGCAAAGGGAGTCTCTGAAACGCAGTCTGCAGAGGTCCATCCCCTGTGACAAGGAGAGGTGCAGAGGATGTGCAGGAAACACACCTGAGCATAAATGAGCCAAATGAACAACGTGAAAACAGACACCAGGTTGCCACACCACATACTGCACACCACAACCTGAGTATTCAGTTGTGACATTTATGCAGTCCATATAGGCACTCTGGGAATTAAACTGATACCTAAGAAATAATTAATCCTCAAACTAGAGTCACGTATCCATACCTGCCTGAGGAGAGGGACAATCAGTGAGGACTGCACATTGCTAGTAAGTCAGCTTTTCCTTCTAACCTAAGCTAAGCCCTAGTCAGGGGTGTCAAACGCATTTTCACGGGGGGCCACATCAGCTTCGAGGTTGCCTTCAAAGGGCCAAATGTAATCTTAGGACTGTATACATGTAACTACTCCTTAACAGGGCAAGGAGCTCGGCCCTGCCGCCGGGTAGAAACAAGGTGCCAGGCCTGATAAAACAAGGTTGAGGGCTAACGGCCCGTGGGCCTTGTGTTGCCACCTGTGGTGTAAGAGATTGTTCTTGGCTCAATTGGAACCCAGCTAATTAATCAGTGTATATAGGTATAAGTAGAATGAGATGCCAATTGGAGGGTTAAATCTTTTTTTAATTAAACTGAGGAAGTTCCAAAAGGGGGGGTGATGTTTCATACATTTTTCACTAGCTAAAATGATAAAATATTGATTCAGAACTCACAATTAATCCTTATAAGCAGACTAGGCTTTTAATAATTCAGCCACATTTCTCAGTGGTCTTGTTTGTTCCTTCCCCATGGCCAAGCAGAAACTGCTTTCTGAAAAGGCAGGGACCATTTTTACCCAAGAACATCAGCTCCAATTCTTGTAATTACACACCATGGTAAATATTAACTCACTCAAAGTGCTCTGCCTCATTCCCCAAACACTTTCTAAAGCAGAAACTCAGGCCATTCTTTTCCCCCCATGCCCACTTGAAATCTGTTTTTCCTTTGTATATTCATTGGATGCTTTCTTGTTTTGACTTTTAATTATCTCTGAAGCTCTTTGGGCTACAAAACCCAGTGTAGCTTTAAGAATGTAAATATTAAATAATGTGAAGACAGGCTCTCAAAAGTGGTAGAGAAGGTCAAGTGGGAATCTCAAGCCCTTGGCTCTGCCTTCAGCCTGCTCGGAGAACAAATGTCTCCCTTGTTGGCCTCAGTTTCCTTATTTGGAAAATGGAGAACCCCCTCAAGGCTTCCTTTGACTTAAATAAATAACTTGCTTCAGCCTAAGTCCTATTATTCTATGAGTTCAGGCACTTGTGGTTCAAACAATTTCTGCAAAGTGCACACAATGTAATAGAAGCAGCACCTTAGTCAACAGAAAGAACTTTTTATTTCCTATTTCTTATTCCAGATAATACGTCCTTTGGTTCCTAAGGACTCAAGGGCTTCTGTAATCTGGAGTTTGGTCTGCCTCCAAAGTAATCTCATTTAAGCTATGGGCTTGGTATGTTCTGATAACATATCATGATCATTTCAAACATACATGTTAAAGCTTTCTTTTTATATTCTACATGCACTAGTTGGCTGACTCATCTTGGATTCCTTGGGTAAGAACACAAATCATCACAAAATCTTTGATGTTTACAATCCCTTTCCAAATGTGTCAATTGCACAGATACAGCTTTGGAGGGGAGAAGAGGTATAAATTGCAAATGAGAACTTCAGCTACACGAGTTAAAAAGTATTTTAGATCAAGCAGATATGATCCTCGGACTCTGTCCCCTAACCTTCTCTAAACTTCTGCAGTTTCTTCTCTTCTGCTCCCTAATAATATTACTGGGTTGGCCAGAAAGTTCATTTAGCTTTTTCCATACGATGGCTCTAGTAGTGCTTAGTTGTCTTTAACGGCATTTGAAACATTTTGGTTAGTTTGTATTTTGACAGCTGTCATATCAGCATGAGTTTAAAAAAATTATCAAAATTGATGAATCTTTGCACGGTTATTTTAATATTGAAGATGCAATATGCACCATTTTCAGTGTATTATGCTATGTTATTTCAAGAAAGGTAAAAATGCAACTGAAACTCAGACAGAAAGATTTGTTCAGCATATGGAGAAGGTGCTGTTACTGATCGAACCTGTCAAAAGTGGTTTGCTAAGTTTCTTGGTACTATTGACATTTTGGCCAAATAACTGTCTGCTGTGGGGCTGTCTTATGCACTGAAAGATGTTGAGCAGCACCCCTTGTCTCTACCCACTAGAAGCCAATAGCAGGAGGTAGCCAACATACTCACAATATCCCAATCAATAAAGTTATTGGTGAAAATGAAAAATATGTGTCTTTTATTTTATGGAAAAGACTAAACTGACTTTTTTGGCCAACCCAATAACTCAATTAGTAATTGTTGTCATTGCTACTATTTTCATTATTTTTATCCATCTGCTGCTAGACTCAGACATAAGGATGTGCTTATGTCGGTATTTCTGCCCTCTGCTGAAATTAGAGCCTGTTTTGTCTCCTATGATGAATGGTCATTGATCTTTTCATAAAAATCTCTCAAATTCTTATCAACACTCATCCAGTACTGTCCTTCTCAGCAGCTGATACACTGACCTTGCTAATGGTAAGAGATGGATAATTAGTCACGCTCTTAAGTCATCCAGATCATCATAGTAGTCACTTTAATGTAGGGTGATAAAATTTGTGAATTTTATGAGGCTTACCATGCAGATCCTAACTATAAAATATGCTGTGGAAAGACAGTGGAGAGCCAGAGGAAGTGTACCTGAAATTCAAAGTATGACCCGAACAAACCTAGCTCAACCCCACCAACCATGCTTCAAAAAATAAAAATAAGTATCTGCAACAACAGAAGCATTTATAGAAAGATTTCTCCTTTTCCCTTGCTCTCTTTTCCTGACTTATCACTTAAGACTCTCCTAAAGTAGTCCTACACAATTACCATTGAGGAATATCACTGCATATTGGAAAAAAACCAGAATGCACATCTAAAGAGTTAATTGTTGAAGCCATTTTGCCCTATTAATAACGTAGATTCCATCATCAGCTCAAATTTGTTTTTATGAGTGTGGCCTAAAGCAGAGGCCTGAGACATTCAGCCCTTCCTTGAATTTCCCTGGTATTTTCACCCTTCCCCACCCCCAAGTGGCTTTCTTCATGGGTCTGCTCTCCGTTTGTCAACAATCACCAGATTAATTTGTCCTTATTGATTCTCTATGATGATAATCATTCCCTAAACTAACATGCATTCAGAACACATAAGCAGTTACCAGTAAGCAAAACCCATTGGCGAAGTTAAGTACTACAGAAGAGTTAGGAAAAAAAAGTAACTAATATGCTAATCCAAATTCTGTCCTTTCAGCAGGAAAAAAGTAGTTTTTCTTACCTTTTTTTCTGAGAACCAACAGTGTAGGTATCTGTGGTTGTAAGAGAGGATTAAATGCTGGCGACTTCTGTTACAAACACACCATGACTTGAAGCTGGTGATAAAAGATTTTCATGATTTCAGATTCTTTACCAGCATCGACAAAGCAAACCAACCGTTTCTACTTGAGTTGATCTCTCAACTATTAAGACTCTCTGAAGCTGAGTTCTCCTTTGTGTGGGTGAACACAAAGGAGCTCAGGATAATTTCTAAAAACCCAAAGTTACAAGATACCTCATGACAACCTGACCAGCTCGATCACCTACCTTCCAGCAAAGATTTTCCCTCCATAACAAAAGCCTCTTACTTCTGGATTGCCTTTTAACTCTGGGGTCTTGCCTAAGACAATGATTCACAGCTAAGTGCACCTTAGAAACACCTGACTTTTCCCCAGGTTAATTCAATCAGGACCTAGATACTTGTTCAAACTAAGGTCCATGCACCACGAGCCTCAGCATCACCTGAGAGTTTATCAGAAAAGCAGAATCTCAAGCCCCACCCCAGACCTATCAAATCAGAATCGGTATTTTAACAAGATTTCCAATGATTTGTATGCTCATAAAAAATACAGACTCCTGGGACCCTGTCATCAGAGTTTCTTATTTAATTGTTTTCTTTTGTGGCCTGAGTAGTGGTTGTGAAACTGGTCCCTGCACCAGCACTGTCATCGTCACCTTGGGGGGTGTTAGAAATACAAATTACCGATCCCCAGACCTACTGAATTAGGAACTTGAAAGTGGGGCTCAGTAATTTGTGTTTTAACAAGTAATACAGTGATTCCAGGGCATGCTGAAGATGGAAAACCCTTGCTCAGGGGGCTATGCGATGGTTATTGGTATACTCATAGTCTATTTTTCACAGTTTATGGGTCAAACATGAATTTACAACAAAGGCCTATACAATTAGAACAATCAAAGGATATGTATCAAACCAAACATGTGCACTTAATGGAAGCTAAAGTTTCTCTTGCCTAAATAAAAAACAGGATGTGTGTTACTCAAGATCCATGCCAATCTGCAGCCAACATCAGTGAGGCCAGAATGAAAAATGAAACTACCTCTGGTGACAGGGTTACATGAATTTCTGGGTCTAACCATTTCTGGAGCGTGTCCTATCTCCTGACTGTCATGCATATAAGCTCATGAGTTACTTAAAAGTTAAGCTGGTTTGAGCCGGCTTCCTCTTCTTGGAAACATAGAAAATCCTAGTATGAAGGTACTTCAGATACCCAGTGAAAAAATGGGAAGAGGACAATACAGACCTCTGATGGGAGGTTGTGCAATCTTCTCTTCATACCACTAGCGATCAGAGAAATTCACCGAGTTGGCATGACAATCCATCCCAGCTGAGAAGGTGATTATCAGAAATGGCTTTTTTATAACAAGCTGAAGTCAAAAAGTTATACTTTACATTAACCCCAAACACCTGATTTCCCCTACCAGCGTCTGTTACTCCACCAGGTAACAAACCTTTAAGCATTTGAAGGTACATCTGATGTTCCCCACAAATCTTCTCTTCTTTAAATAATCATCCACATTTATTTTCCATCATAAAATAATAGTGAGTGCCCCCACCATCCTAATTATTTGACCCTGTATCTCAATTTCTTCAATTTTGATCATGGTAAAATACTACCACTTAGTCCATAGATGGTACAGCACAATGCATAACAAGTTTATGTGGTAGAATAGAAATGTATGTGAAAAAAATGACTTCAGCATTATATTTAAATGTATACTAAGGATTGCAGAGAAAATATGCAAGTTACCTGGCAAATGGGTGCAATATTACTAGTATGACCTGGCCTGTGCAGAGAACACACCCAATGGTAGATTGAACTAAGCATAATGGAATTCTACTCTTCGTGTTGCTGACAACCCATAATTCGTGAGGCAGTGGCCCTCAACTGGGTAAGAGAGAGGTCACCAAAATCCCACGCAAAAAAATCTTCCCCACCAAATTTCATGCACCTTCCCCAGCCCTCACAATTACTATTCTTTAATCAAAAACTATTCTTTATCCTTCCATCTGTTTTATAACTGAGATCTGACACCATCATCCTTCTGATTCATCACTTCACTAAATCATTCTTTCTGTGGTTATTTGCAACTTCTTAGCATGTTAATTTTAACTTCCCTTCTTTACATATTCTTAGCTATTCTAATTTCCTAAGGCTGAGCTTGTGCATGTATAATATATGGATAGCAATCCCCTTTCCTTAGGGTAGTGCACCAGTTAAATGAGATATATGTGAACTGATTAGTTTCAAAGCCTGGCATATATTCAGTGCTCAAGAAGTCTTGGCTTTAAAAACAATGTCATGTAGGGCTTTCAAGACATGATTTTAGCTCTTGAATTCTGAATTCAAGCCATCCTCAATGATGCATAATTTTCACAACATGAATATTTTCTTTTTAACGCTGCAGAGTACACTCAAACACAATACTGGAACCATAGCATATCCCAATT
>VMDR010026524.1:0-13968 GCA_007922815.1 Macrotus californicus
GTGGTTTTAATTTGCATCTCTCTGATGGCTAGTGATGCTGAGCATCTTTTCATATGTCTCTGGGCCCTCTGTATGTCCTCCTTTAAATCTCCTTTATTTGTATGCTGGTTTTTCTACTCTTCTCTAAAGAGAGAGACATTCTTTTTGGCCAACAGAGATATTTTGTTGTTCTTGTAAAGGACACATTCATGTTGTGATTATGGAACTTGTGTCAAATAACAAAATGGAAAATAGATGCAATTGAGATTTTGAAGTAGTTGGGGATTTGTAGCAGGCTATCCTTTCAGTATTGCTGAATTTAAGGACCTAAGGTTTATACATAAAGAGGGATGACAACAGAATAATATTCAAAATATTTTATTCCTAGTGAATGTGTACCTGGGGAAATAAAAGACAACCACATGAAGGTTATGTGGATGCTTTTGATGCCTTTGGCATCTTGCTAAATACCAAGAGGATCAAGAACATTAAAACAAATACTGTTCTGTTTCCATGATTTTAATGATATGATTGAAGCAGTAGTATTACTCTGAAGTTGGGATTAAAGACTTTGTGTTTTTTTTTTTTTAGAATAAGTCTTCATTAATAGGATTTACTCTAAAATCCATATGGACTAAAAACCATAACTTTTGTGGATGGTTCCCTTCCAACTTAAGTCACCAAACATTGCCTCAGGGCCTTTTAGTTCTAAGAAAAATATATGCTCTTGAGTTACAGCATCATGCTGGGGTCAAATACAGTAAGGGAAATATATTGGCAAGGTAAATGATAATTAATCATTTCAAAAAATAAGATATATATGCCATGTTCAGAGTTGCTAAAGGAAAAAAAAGGCCATAGCTGACAAAACATAAAAGGCAGTGAAGCAAATGTGAAGCTCTTTCTATGGCTTTGTTCTGTTTTGTCTTAAATTTGGTTGCGTCTTCTGCAGTGAGATCCTCGTTCTCTGAAGCTTGAGGGAGGAAGCAGCAGCCAGATATTGCGAAGGGGAGTGAGCACCTCTGTACAAAGGAGCTAGGTTCCTTTGCGACAACTTCTCGTATTTTTATTACCAAAGCTTGGCCTATTATATCCCTTAGAAAGGGCTGTGGTAGCATTTTTTAAGTTCAGAAAAGTCACATTTAGTCAAAGGCCTTAGAAGTTCTATTTACATTTTCAGGTTATCTCGGCAATAGCTTTCAAATAATCACAATTTTTGTTAACCTTACAAACCCAATTTTACTAGTCTAGACATTAGGATGAAATAGTGTCCATAGACTCTTCTAAATTGCTTCCTCTGTACTATCAGGTATCAGTGCACTCTCTCTCCTTTGCCAGATTTTGCGTTTGATGGTTTCCAGGAACTACTCTGAGTGAGATCATCCTCCAAACAGCCACTGCCAGAGGAAGGTGGGAGACGCATGGTGGTCTGACACTCATTCTTTCTGATTCTGTATCAGGAGCTTGCATAGGAAATGTCTGCATCTCTAAATATATGTCTAGTGAAATGAAGTTCATGAACCTTTTATTTCCTCAAATCACCAATAATTAAGATTTCTGTCTGAAGATCAATAAAGCTAAAATAAATGTAGGACTCTTAACTCATTGTGTTATCCAATTTTACAAAAATTATTACATTAGTGAAATTGTGAGTATAGAGATAAAAAAGTAGAGATTATAATATAGGATTGAAAATAATAGACATCTCACAGAACTTCCTGAGGCCAGCAGACAGAGCTTAAAGAGCTCATTCACTCTGCAGGATTAACTGTCTTTCACGTGCGTTCTTTTTATACTTTATCTGTTTTCTCTCTAATCTTGCACAATTACATCTTATTTTTTATTTTTCTATTACAGTTGTCATTCAGTATTATTTTACATTAGTTTCAGGTATACAGCATAGTGGTTAGACATTTATGTAATTTATGAAATGATCTCTTGTTCAGTCTAGTATGAAGGAAGATTCCTCAAAAAATAAAAATAGAACTATTTTAGAGCTGTTTATGACCCGGCAATTCCACATCTGAGTAAATCCGTTTATCTGAAGAAATCCAAAGCAGTAACTCGAACAGATACAGGCACCTCTGTGTGCACTGTAGTGTTATTTCCAGTAGCCCAGATGTGGGAGCCATCTAAGTCTCCATCTACAGGCCTTAAGTCTTATTAACGAAAAAAATCAGGATAGAGGACAATTAGAGGTTTTATTATAGAGAAAGAAACAGTGAAAAATATGTGAAGAAATTACCTTGAAAGTTAGGCATGTGAGGTTAAATGTGAGCACCATGGTATAGCAGAAGAAAAACCTATGGCAGAGGAGAAAAAAGTCTGATTTCTAATTTTAAGTGTGCACCACCTAGCTTGTTGATACTTCGGTTGACTCCTCTACAGGATGGTGGTAATACATAATAGCTTCAAAGACTATGCAGGAGGGCTTTATAAATGATAAATATGATGTCTTTAAATCTGTCTTGAATAGAAGTCTCACGAATGCCTAAAAGTAAATATTTTTAAAAAATTCATCAAAACTATGCAGCTCAAGTGCCCATTACTAGATGAGAGGATGAAAAAAATCTCTGATACATTTACGCAATGGAATATTACTTGGCCATAAAGAGTAAGAAATCTTATCCTTTGCAACAGCATGGATGGACCTGGAGAGTATTATGCTAAGTGAAATAAGCCAGTCAGAGAAAGACAAATACCATATGATCTCACCTATAAGAGGAATCTATTGAACAAAATAAACTAACAAACAAAATAGAAACAGACTCTTAGATACAGAAAACAGACTGACAGTTGTCAGAGGGAGGGTGTTTGGAGGCTGGGTGAAAAAGGTGAAGAAATTGAACTAAAAAGAAAAACCTCATAGACACCAACAACAGTAAGGTGATTACAAGAGGGAAAGGAGGGGGAGGGCCGGGAGAAGAGGATAAAGGAGGGATAAATGGTGAGGGAAAGAGACTTGACCTTGGATGGTGAGCACACAATGCAGTATACAAATGATATGTAATTGGTCACTTGAAACCTATATAATTTTATTAACCAATGTCACCCCATGAATACAATAAAATTTTTAAAAAGGAGTTAGGGACTGATAAAAACATTTACGATATCCATCCATCCAACAGGTTTATGATGGGTTTTGTTTGCTCACCTATACTAGAGCGTTGGCTAAGCATTCGGGGATGCCACAGAAAATACAAAGTACTAAGTTTCCCATCTTTTGGAATTTTGTTTGCTATCTACATTTTCTAGAGCTCTATTTTTCAAACTTTGATTTGTAATACAATAGATCATTAAAACAACTTATAGGTCTTGATCAGCATGAAAAGAAGAGATCGAAGAAATAAAATAGAAAAATTCAGAGTGTATCATGCATAGCAATAAATACTGCTGTGTGACTCATTTTCCCACCTGACACATATGCTTACTTGATGGAAATATGTGCGTATTTTAATTATGAAGAATGTTTTTAAAAGTTTGAAAGCAATTGTACTGGACTACTTACTAACTTAACCTATGTTTGACTGAACTCTGGAGAAGAAGGAACCAGATAATTTTACAAACCATTTTATGTGTGAAGACCCACAACATAGCTCTTGGTATGCATCAAATAAATGATAGATTTCTCATTCTAGGGAAAGATGGTGGGAGAGAGAGAAGTCATGGAAGTGGGACATTTGAAGGAGACAGCAAAAAGCATCAGGGAAAGTTGGCTTCTGTAGTCATGAGTGGTTAGCCACGTCCTGGGATTCCTGCATTAGGATGGGGAAGACAAGTACAGAGTAACTCCAGAAATAGATATAGTATGGGACTCTACAGAATAAAAAAAAAACAACATTTGGCTATCAAATTAAATTGATGTTTTTAATGTCTTGTCCTGTATTAGTTATTACAAAAGACTGAATTACTGTTTTTATTATATCAATTCCGTTTTTTGTTTTGAAAAACAAATCAGTATTAAAAAGTTGTTACTTGCTGGGTCCCTAATTAATTGCTATCAAATTTTGTCCTCTGGGCCAACATGTATCTATAATTTGTAGATAACTCTTATATCCTTGGTAACAATTCATGTCTTAGGAGAAAGAAGTATACCTTTAAATGGTATGCTTGAGCTCAGAAAATGAAAAAATTCAAACTCTCCTTATTTTACGTCAAAAACATTCCATTTCCAGCAAGAATGGTAAAGCTTTTATCCTGATTTAGTCCTTGCTTTCAACTCTTTCATTAAATCCAAATATCAAGTAATGGGCCACAAATATGCATTTTTAAAATTTAATCTTTCTCTACATAAAATATTTATTTCCTATGTCATTTGAACCAGAACAGTATTTGTTCATGTATGCTTAAATTTAAAACACCATCTCAACCAAAATCTTAAGGTAGCAATAAATGTTTGTAGACTACTTTGTTTTGCCTAATGACTCATCTCTTAAGAGCTTTTTTTCTAACAAAATATCTTATTATTTTCACGGCATTTACAGAAAAGAAGGCTAAAACTAAAAAAATCTCTGAATATATAGGGGCTTGATAATATTTTCGCTGAATGAGGGAAGAGGTGGTGGAGGGAGAGAGGGTGAGAAAGGAGACTCAAAAGGGGAAATTGGATGAAAGTAATAAAAGGGAGCATATTTAACACCTGTGACTTGCCTTGAGCTAGGCTTGCCTTGTTCCAAAACAATAGCAATAATAACCAAGCTTCACCTAGAAACGGAAATAGAAAACATGCTGTAGAAGCATGATCTGGCTTGAATGCAGTCCATTCCCAAGAAGGTATTCATGTTAAATTCCAGCATATTCAAACTTCTTCTATCGAATTATAGAACAAAATCATTATTCTTTTAAACTTTGATTACAGGTGTCTGCAAGCATAGCAGCGGTGATCATGTAGCACATACGTGACGTGGGGGTACAGATGCACAGGGGGAAGGGAACTACATTCCTCTAGATTCCTTCCCAGAAAAAACTTACTTTCTTTTGGCTAAAACTCTGTAGGGCTGGAAGGGGGACTAAGAGAACCCCATGCCTGAAATGAAGTAGGGGTGGGAGGTTTCAGATCTGCAAAACTAAAGTGAATGTCCCCTTCCCTTATCCCCCCACCCCCACATTTCCTATTTGGTTATATAACATGCTTGGCCCACTGATCGGCACATAGTTTCCAGTCAATTAATGTTAGATGTTATACTGAATGGATTGAAATGGACAGACTTGGTTCAATACCCTAGAAGGTGAAGAGACATACATGAGTGTGGTAGGTAGAATGATGGTCTCCCAAAGATGTCCACCCACATCCTAATCCCAGGATCTGAGATCTATTTTGTTACATGGCAAAGGG
Organism: Macrotus californicus; assembly: GCA_007922815.1. Lineage (NCBI taxonomy): Eukaryota > Metazoa > Chordata > Mammalia > Chiroptera > Phyllostomidae > Macrotus > Macrotus californicus. Next base: position 5,315 of record VMDR010026524.1, read on the forward strand.
GGCTTAAGGTTGCATACGAAATTATGGTTGCTAATCAATGCATTTTAAAACAGAGAAATTATTCTGGATTAATTGGTGGACCCAATGTAATTACAAGTATTCTTAAAAGTGGAAGGAAGCAGGAGAGGTCAGTGTGATGAAACTTGAGAAAGACTCAAGGCATTTTTACTAGGTTTGCAGATAGAGGAAAGGGCCAGGAATCGAGGCACGCAGGCAGCCTCCAGAAGCTGGGAAAGTCACACAGATAGCTTCGCCCTCAGAGACTCCCCAAAGCAGTGCAGCCCTGCCAACACCTTGATGTTAGCCCAGTGAAGCTCGTGTTAGACGTTTGACTTACAGAATTGTAAGGTAAGACACTCTAAGTGGATTTAATTTCAATGAAGTACATAAGCATATAGAAATCTGCAAAAATAATTTTGCTAGTGACATTCAGGAAAAGTTAAATAGATCTCAGAGGGGATTGCAGACATTTCAAGTTTTATATTCCTAAAAGTATGGTAGGACTTAGAAAAATTCAATTTAGAATCTATTGTACGAGTTAAAAATCTGTGTATATGTGGAATGAGGCAACCTGCATAGGTTAGAGGGCTCTTTATGCTAACTTTTAAAGTCAGGCATGTCGATGTCATGCATTTTTCAAATAGTTGGGTGAGCACTGCAGTCCAGTAGAACATGTGCTGATTAGTGCTGTCTGTATTGGCATCGACGGTCCTGCATGGTCACACGTCAATATTTTTGCTTTGGCTTTTCCTTGAATAAAAGAGATTTAAATTCAGAATTCCTCATTGCACTTACGGAGAATACCAGTGTGTTTTGTTCACTCTCCATGTAAGGGGTGTGCTTGTGCTATATCCAGTGCTTTTGCTGTGGGACCACCCCATTCAGGAACAAAGAGCACGATGATTTCAGCCTGTGTGTAGTTAGATATTGTGGTGGTTTTGATCACTGAGTGCACAGAAGAAAGAATTCAGACAAAATATTCCTGTTCTGCAGTTTTGTTTTGTGGAATTTAAAATTACTCAAATTTAAAATAAATTACTGGACTGTGGAAATAAAAATAATCTGTATTTAAACTAACTGCAAGTTTATCAGCTGTCACCTGCTTCTACTCTGTCCCCTCTCCCACCATTTCTGCCATCACTACGGCCACGACAGCTACATATACATACACACACATCTGCACACTCCGTATACACATACACATATGCAAACCTGTTCACACGTTTTGTGGCTTCCCAATTGTATGTCCTTTAGGCATTCTAAACATTTTTTAATATTTGATGACACTTATGACACATCATATCAACAAATTGTTTCTTGAAATTCTTTTACATTAAAAATACCATACTTTCCATTTTTTCGCTTCCTCTCTCATCACTCCTTATCTTTTCTTTCATCTTCCTTAAAATTTTTATTGTTGCAAGGAACAGAGACTTGCTCACAGTAATTGGAGTGCTAAAAGCAGAGGATGCTTTGAATATATAGGAAGCAATAAAGGAGATTGGAAATCCTGCAAATCCTAGGGCGGTAAATGTAGGGACACCAGTTCTAATGAACACTAAAAGTGAAAGGTCTAGAACCTTAGAAATTTATTGATCTTCATTTTAACTTTCCTCCATTTACAAAGCAGGTACTTTCTGTCTATGATTCTTTTGTTGTATCTTCTAACTTCTCTTAGAACCACTTTAAAAAAAATAGAATTTATCTTTAGAGCACTTTTAGGCTCATAGCAAAATTAAGCAGAAGATACAGGGATTTTTCCATATACCCTCTTCCCCCCCCCCCACATATAGCCTGCCCCATTTTGAATATCCTCACTGGAGTGGTACATTTGTTACAATTGATGAACCTACACTAATACATCATTATTACCCAGATACCACGATTGACTGTAGGGCTCACTGTCGGTGTTGTACATTCTTTGTGTTTGGACAAATGTATAATCGTATGTGTTCACCATTAGAGTATAATGTAGTGTCTTCTTCAGAGAATTAATTTTTAATTTTAATGAAGTCCAGCTAATTAATTCTATCATTGATTGTGCCTTTGCTATTGCATCTAAAAAGTCCAACTAGATTTCCCCCTATATTATGTCTAGGAGTTTTATTCTTTTGTGTTTTACATTTAGGTCTACGATCCATTTTGAGTTAACTTTTATGAATGGTGTAAGTTCTGTGTCTAGACTCATTTTACTTGTATGTGAATGTCCCGTTGTTCTGTACCATGTGTTAAACTCTTTGTACGGTGACAGATGGCTACTAGACTTACTGTGATATTTGCATTGTAAAAATATAAATGTCAAATCACTATGTTGTGCACCTGAAACTAATATAATATTCTATGCCAAGTATAATTGAATAAGAAAAAATAAGCTAAAAAATTTAAATTAAAAAATAAAAGAAAACATAAACTTTGGGCATTCACATAAAAAAAAGAAAAGAGACGATCTGCTCAATTGTTTTGCCTGAGCTCTTTTGTCAAAGATCATTGAACTATACTTGTGTGGGTGCGTGTCTGGGCCGGGTGCTGTCCTGCTGATCTGTCTGTCTGCTCTTTTACGAGGACCAGACCGCCTTGACTACTGTCACTGCATCATAAGTCTTGAAGTCGGGCACTGTCAGTTCTCTGGGTTTGCTCTTCTTCTTCAATATTGTGTTGGCTCTTCTAGGTCTTATGCTTCTCTATATAAACTTTAGAATCGACTTGTTGATATTCCTAAACTAACTTGCTGAGATTTTGATTGGGATTGCATTGAATCTATAGATCAATTTTGGAAGAACTAACATCTTGACAGTTTGGAGTCTTCCTATCCAAGAACATGAAATATCTGTCCATTTATTTAGTTCTTGTTTCAATTCATCAGAATTTTGTAGTTTTCCTTGTATAGATCTTGCACATACTTTGCTAGAGTTATAACAAAATATTTTATGTTGGGGAGTATTAATGTAAACAATATTATTTTCAATTTCAGTTTCCACTTGTTCATTGCAGATATATAGGAAAGCAATTGATTTTGTATATTAAATGGGATCCTGCAGTCCTGCTATAGTTGCTTATTAGTTACAGGAGCTTTTGGGTGATTCTTTTTTCCTCCCCATATGTACACCTTTTCCCTCCTCTCTTGTCTCATTGTATTAGCTAGCACGGTATTGAAATGCAGTGGTGAGGGAGACAGCCTCTCCTTGCTCCTGACCTTAGTGGGAAGTCGTTAGTTTCTAACTGTTAAATGAATTTAACAGTACATTTTTGGGGTAGAAATTCTTTATCAAGTTGAGGATGGTCCTCTCTGTTCCTAGTTTACTGACAACTGCCTAACCCCAATAATAGAATTTCATTCACATTAAATGTCAATTCAATTATACAGATATTTTAATTTTCTAATCTTTACATCTATAATGGCATCCCTTGTTCTAGCTGTACGATTTGGGGGCTTTGATTAACTGAGGTGTATATGAATTTAGAGAGTTAAGGGGTTCTGAGATCCTAATAAAACTATTTATCTAACAGAAGACAGTGCACCCACATGACTTTAGATCATTGTACGTGTTCGATACAGTCTCTGCCCAGGTCACTGTTCTCTGGTGAAACCTAACGGATTGCTACTGGCAGTAGTATTGGCTGATTCTTCCTTTTTACCTAATTGGCATTTCAATTTCATTTTGTGGATTTTCTTTTTATTCATCTTGAACCGAGGAACAAACAGATGAAAGCATATTGGTGTTCATCTATATCAAAGGTTTCAAGCTAATTAGAATCGTCTTGCTGTAAAAGCTTCCCTGTAGTTTCTGCCTTTCTGGCCCTGAGGTGTGGGTCTTGGTTTCTGTGCATTTCTAAGTCTGATGCTTTAGTTTTCCCTGTTAATCCTTGGTCTCCCGATATGCTTTCCAAAAATTTCCTTTTATGTAAATTTGCCAAAATAGCATCTCCCGCTTACAGAGCTGTAACGGATACAAAATGTTATTGTAAACATCTTCTTAAGGGTGTGAGTCATTTTGAAACTTGTCCTGACAGAATGCAGATAGAATAGACTGCTGCTAAAAGTTGGAGCAGAAGTTTCTTATCTGAGGAATGCCAGAATTGAAGGTGTTGAGAGACTACAATTTATGCAGGAAAGGTGAGGGAATGCAAGGGGGAAGTTGAGGGAATTATCAGATTAAATTGGCCACAGACATCAAAGCCAGAGATAGGTGGTGGGAAGTGGGGTCCAAGAAGAGTCAGGACCAGCAGAGCAGCCATGGAAGGGAGGGAGAGGGGAAACAAGAATTCAGGAATCTCTGTGAGAAGTTTGTCCGGGGTTGTCTCCTCTGGTCTATGAACGAATGGGAAAGGGAGCCAGGATAGCTTTTCCTGTCTTAAAGTATTTGGGGAAACAGTATCTGTTGAGAAGCGGAAACCAGACCCTTCTTTCATCTAGCTTTATCTAGAAATAGACCCTCTTCTCCTATACCTTTAACCTTGAGGGCCTTTGCTTCGGGTCAGGTTGAGTTTACCTCCCTTTCCTATGACAACTCTATTCACTTCTCCTAAAGTATGTATTTTGAGTTTTTACTCATATTTAACTTCATTTTAATTGGTGCTATTATGCTTTTTCATACTATAACCCCAGTTATCAATGTAACTTTCAATGACACCTGTACTATTTCAATCTCTAATTAAATGTGTTTGATTAAAGAAACATTTTCCTTTTTAATGATAGAAAATGTCCTTCACTATGTTTGTAAGGCACATTGAGTACAGTAGAGTGTCACGACATAGTGTGTGCTCAGTTTCAAAGAAATTTTCAATTAAAAAAATTCCTATTTAGATTTCCCTCTTTCCCAGAAGGTATGTTTTATTTATTTATAAGTCTAGGGCACAGGTAGACCTTCTCCATCATGGAGGTGGTACAAAAATTGACAGTAAAAGTTGAAGGTTATTTTTCTTTTGAGAAATTTCAAAATAAAAAATAGGTCTTTTAAGAACTTCCAGACAGGTTGATATTAATATCACATTTTATATTTTGTACCATATAATATAGGACACTAAAATTTAACAAATGGCACCAGGAAACATTTCCCTCATACTTACATTTTTCCAAGTTCTTCCTCACATTCACTGGCAGGGAGTGGAACAGATGTTAGTCACAATAATGACGCATTGTAGACACACGAAGCCTACATGTCATTTAAGTACAAATGCATATGTTTGGTATAAAATCTCTTCCTTTGAATATAGCAGAATCTAGCAAAATCTAGCACTTAATGTAATTAAATTATGTGTATGGATTTTTGGGTATTATTTTTAAAACACAAGAATTGTATAAATGAAAACTGACACAGGAATCTTTAAAAATCAATCTTAGCTTCTACAATTCATGAGGTTTTTGAAGCCTGCATGACAACTTTTTTTTTAGTAATACATAAGTACATGTAAGCTATTTGGAGCTTATAGAAATTATATCAGAGCATATCTGTAGAGTGTCAGCATTTTTGAGAGAAGCAGGATATGACTTGTATTTGGAAAGAAAAGCTTGATAGAGATCTCTTGCTCAGCTGTATAGAATTGTTTCAGAGAAATAGTATCTTTTGTTTGCTTTAAACTTTGTCAGATTGAATCCACAAAGCATATTGATTTGTTGTCAGTAAATTGCATATGTCGGGTAGATCTGTTTGTGTCACTATTGTATGAAGCTTATTTATTCTGCTGGCTCGGGACAGGTAGTACTAGAAAAGAAGCTCAGATTGACCACCCGACCCCTGCCAAGTACTTCCTTCATCCATTTTGAATTTACTTCAGAAGGGAAAGAAGAAATCATCTCATAAAGTTAGGCACTAGCTTGCACAATTTTATTGTGATGCATCCTGAAAATTATTTCTTTCTTTGCAACCACTATTAATGCTAAACTACAATAGTATATTTTTTGGTGTCTTAGGAGATGAGATATCAGTCATGTTCAATTTATTCACTTCCTTTACTCCATATCTGATCACCAGAGAACCCGGAGTGGAAGATGACATATGGTGTCTCTGCAGGACTGGTCGCACATCTGCAGCTCGTGCAGTATTTCAGATTCATCAACTAAACTGCTTACCTAAGTGAGATAATGTTTTCTCTCTATCTCATTAGGTCGAGTTGAGTCTTTATGCTTTCACATTATGAGATGCACGGTATGTTCTGTCCTATAAGAAACAAGGAGAACCAGTGGGCAGTGAAAAACGTCTTCTTGAGTTTTGAGCTCAGATGGAAATACTACAGGGATATTGTGGTGCTTGCTACAGAGGGAGGGAAGTGCTTTCATGGAGAGAGAGAATGAGGAGGATGAAATTCAGTGTAGTAACCCTGGGCTTACAGAAGTATGTACCTATTAGGGGAACAGCCACAGTGTTTTCTCTTCACAATGAATGTGGAGGGTGGAGAGGGAAAGGAAGAATTAAGTACAATCCCTAGGGCTGGTCACTGAGAAACTAGGTAGGTGGTGGTCATCCTAACTGAAAATAGGAAGCCAGGGCAGAAGTGGCTATAAATTTGGTCAGAAAATCAAGATACTCCTTTAGTTATTTTATATTTGAGATAGCCATTAGACATTTCAATGGTGATGCTACTTTTAATTCTAAAGCTTATCGATGACAGTCAAGGACAGAGATAAATATAGCCTTATAGGTCTTTAGTTCCTTTTTCCGATGAGGCATTATGTTTATTGCAACCATTCTAGACTTTTAAATATTTTCTTTAATAGTACCAATTATCTTTTTACTTAATAACTTAAAATAGCCAACTGGTAGGAGCCTTGCTGTAAAGATTAAAGAAGACAATTCGTCCCTCCAGTGGTACTTGCTAAAGGATGCAATGAATTTGGATCTGCAATGAGGCTGCAGTGTTTTTACACCTTGAATATCCATTTCCAGATTATACAAAGGACTTCTCAGGTGACCTGAGAAGGCCATTTAGGTGAATTTCTGTTTTACTTAACTGAACCTTCTCTGTGGAGAGAAGTGATAATGAGGCTTGTTAATTTACATTTGTAAAAAAACACTTCAAAATCTCTGGATGAAAGAATTTCTGCAGAGGTACAAAGGGTAGGGTGATAGGTTGGGTCAAACTCTACCTTCTGTGGCAGCACAGAGGGAGCTGGCAGGCTTGAGGACACTTAGGGGAAGCCTCTGGCACATTACATTTCGGACTAGTCCTCGAAGGAAGCTCCCTACTTTCTGTACATTGAGTATTTTAATCACATGTATAAGTTATTATTTTAGTAATTATTTTCCTTTAACATATCTCTCCTAAAGTCACAGCCTTGTACAAAGTGAATCTTTAGAGGGGTTTGCCTTTGAGCTTTTCCTTCTACAACACTTTAGTTTGTTAATTTTTACCTTACATAAGTAATGCTAAGCTTGACAGTCTCTGTGGCTGAGCCGATTGGGACCCAAGCAGGGGTGATTCTATCAACTCTAGACACATATTTACAAGTTACAGTCATAGATTAGAATAAGCTCAGAAAGGAGAAAAGAAAAAATTTCAAAAAAAGCTGCCAGTCTCTGTGTTAATTATATCCATTTATAAAAATGACATTAATAGTCACTTAAGAAATAATACCAACAGAATATAACATTTTGTGATCTCTTTCAGCAAGGTAAATACAGACTCAAAGATAAGGCATTTAATGTAAAACTGTCAAGGTAAAAACCAGGCTCTGGGCAACTTTAATTTGAGGTCTTCTGTAGGCTGGGGTGTTCAATCAGGGGGATGATGTGCAAGTTTGGGAGCTTTTTAAAATGAAAAACTTAAATTCATGTATCATTAGCTTTTAACCTTGCAACTCAGGGATTAGTTAACACTATCTGGTATGGCCCACTCGAGTGAGGCTGGAGAGCGTCCTTGTGGGGATGTTTTTGTGATGGGCCACGTGTCCTGGTTGTGGGCCAGGACGTACGGCGTCTCTCTTTCCCAGGAGTGCACTATGGAAAGATTGCTCATCGAGCTTGCATTAATTTCCAGAGCCTTTGTAAATCTTTTGTAAAAAAGTTAGGAGGTCTCCCTAATAAGGCAAATTCACACAGTCCTGGATCTAATCTCATAGGCGAGGCTTTCCAGTAACAATTTTAGAAAAGTGCAATCGATGTATAGAAAACGGGATTGATCTTAAATTAAGCAATACCAAGGGAAAGACTTTAGGCCAAGGCAGATTAAAAGATTCAACAAATTTAACATTCAAGTTTTACCTCTCCTGCCAGTTTGTTCTATAAAACCAGAGGACTGGGGATGGTAAGTGCAATGGAAATGCTGCAAAGCAGCCATGTTTTGTATACCTGGTGTTGAGTTTGTCTAGCACAGTGGGTCCCCAACCTCCATGGAACTTTGGGGAGTTTCCAAGCAGCAAAAAATCCTTTCTAGGAGTATTTTAGTAACTGCTATGTCTGTAGCCCTACCCAATGAGAATACATGTGGACTGTGACTAATATAATTTTGTCCTAGAAGGAGAGCAATTGGATTGAAATCCACTTTCCAAACATCAAATAGGACTAATTAGTTTTATTTCCCCCCTTTGTAAAAAGGGATTTCCTTATTTTAGTTATGTATTTAATCATTCACTTCAGAAGACTTCACAAGCAATGATAGAAAGTTAAATGGTTAGAGGTAAAATACAGCTCTTTTACGTTAAGGTTTGGTTTCCCTAA
>VMDR010026525.1:0-13975 GCA_007922815.1 Macrotus californicus
TAGGAATGCAGTCCTTGATTTTTATCTGGGCACATCATCTCCTACAAAACAGACATTTTCCGACCTTTCTTGGACCTGGTTGTGGCCACATGACCCAGTTCTTCCTACAAGGATTGTTGTGGACTAAATTGTATGCCACTCCCAAATTCACGTGTTGAAGTTCAAACCCCCAGTACCTCAGTATACTGTTCCCATCCAGACTGATTCCTTGATTTGACTATTTTTCTCTTAAGATCTTTAAATGTTTTTTTTTTTCTAGTGAACTTTAAAGATCTTTGCACTTGATGGAATCCTTACTCTTAAGACCATGCTGTTCTGAAGGATACTGAAATGGGAGAGAACTGAATTTTGGATTTGTCCCATGGGTCATCTGACTGATGAGTCCCAGTTGTCAAGATTATTCTGCTGACAAGACACAGCTGGGTTTGCACCCAGCTTCGGTATTTGTTAGCTGTGGGTACTTACCTGACAAGTTGTGCTTTCCATGTGGAGCCTGTTTTCTCATATGAAAATGCAAAGAACACTCATACATGCTTCAAGGGATTTCCTGAGAAAATTAAACAAGGTTTTATATATAGACAGTCTTTATCACTGTGCCTAGAACATAGCACTTAGTAAACGGTCGCTATAATAATATATTATTGTTAGTATGATATGGAAATAAACTTCAATGAATTAACAAGTAGTGTAAAAATGTGTGGACCTGTTAAGGGTTAAATTCGACTTCCACGTACATTTCACACTTCCCCTGTCTTGGGCTCCTGAGGCCCAGCCCCCTGAGCAGAAGTGCTTGCCATTCTTGGAGCAACTCTAGCATGAGACTTTTTCTCATGTGAACATGCCAAAGCCTCTGTGAGAAGTAACATTTTTTAGTGTGTCTCTGGTCTTTCTCTGAGCTGAAATTTGGGTGGAGGGCAAGCATGAAAAGCGTCTGAGCTAGGAGAGGACAGTGGAGCAGTAAATACAGAAGTAGTAAAGAGTCGAGTGGCATGTATATTTCCTGTTCTTAGTGTGACCAAGGACCTAGTCTCTCCAATCACTGTCTCTCACCTGTTTTGTTGCATTCATCAAGCATTGTCTCCTTCAAATTCGGAGCATTTCTTCCTCCCCCGTTGGCTTGGAAACAGCTCCCCTTATCCATCCGGAAGGGTTTTATTGATTTTTCTGGCCTCGCTCAACCTCTCTTTAAAAATAAAACAATATCGAGTGAAAATCCTGCCTTTTGAGGGTCTGCCTTGAAAAACTTGAATATTTACAAATCTGCATATTTACTCACTTTCAGTTTAGTAATGAAAGAAACTCTCATTTTTTTTGTTTGTGCTTTGTTTTCTCGACCCCTGATTAAATTGAAGATGACCTTTATTTTTGTGTGTGTGGCATGTAGTATACTTGATTGAATGTGTTCTTTTAGTACATTTACATTAATGTTAAAATTAATTTGTGACATCTTCCCTATCTCACAGAGAAACTTAATGCATTAGCACTGACTACACTCCACCCTGCCAGATAAAAGAAGAAATCCTACATCTACAGGAACTACACATCTGAAGTAGTAGTTCATGTAGTAAAATTCTGATACAATTAAGCCTACTTTAAGGACCAACATATAACTTGAGCTTTGAAAGGCCTTTGAATACTTATATTTCACATCTGGAAACATTCTCAGAGATCATCGAAGCTTTAGATTCTCAGGAGATAATTCCTTTAATCAAGAATGAAGATTAATTATATAGGCAAAGTTACTTCCCAATTTAAAAAGGAAATAGAAGATTCTTCTAACATATGATTGATTGATTAAACACCAATGTGCACATGTCACCATCTCTGTTATCAGTATTATTAGGTACACCTGTGCACAATAGTTCTGGGCTCAGTAGTGGACCACTGGCAGGGTATCGCTATCTGTCTCATGGGACCGTGCCCAACTTGTTCTCAGCTCTTGTGTAGTCAGGGGTGTGGGGGAAAGAAGGGCTCCCTTCCTGCTCCCACCCCCCGTGATGCACCCATGCCCCACCTCTATTCAGGAGAGACTACGTTGCCCAAGACTGGCTGTCAGTCAATGTGGGCCCACACTCAAGACACTTGTGCTTTCGAGTCCCTTCCTCTATAAGTCCTGGTACCCAAGCAAGAAAGATCTCTTTTCTCTTTGATGTCTCCTAACTCTGTCCATCCTGGGCTATTTTTTTCTTCTTTTGAGTAACTCACCACTTTGTCTCCTCTTTCCCTAGCCCCTTGATTTTCTAGAGTTAGGGAGAGGAGGGCAGGCTCTCAAGGCTAGTCTGCTAACCTCAGTCTCACTGTTAGTTCAGCTGGTTCTCTGAACCTTGGTTTCTGCTCAGGATTGGTCTAAGAGAAGGTGATACCTTGAGGTTGATGAAGGAAATGCACACAAAAAGCAAATGTCACTTGAACTATATCTTTGCCAAATGATTTTTATAAATTAGATAATTTTAGAACTGAAAAAGGTAACACATTTTTAGTCTAGTTCTTTCACTTATTGATGGAGAAACTGAGGCCCAGAGATGTTAAAGGACTTGCCCAAAGTCACCTAGTCGGTGACAGAGGCCGTACTGTGGTCCATATCTCCATACTTTCAGGCCCATATTATTTCCTGTGCGGTGTGCTGCCTCTTATGCAAGAACTCAATTACTGTGTTAAGAGCTCCTAATGAACCATAAATAATTTATAGTGGCTTTTAGGATATTAATGAAATGGGACCATTTTGGATATTTGAGGTCTTCTTGTACCAGCAGAACACAAATACCAAAATTAAACCCTATGTTTCTCAAATAATTCAGAAAGAAGTATTTTTTGGGCATTCCAGGTAGTTGGTTATTTGTCACCAAACTGAAGAAGTGGCTTAGCAGAGATGCTCCCTCTAGGTCAGTGTGTGATAAAGCAATAAATCATTAAACAATCAAGTTATGTCACTCTTGGCTGAAAAATTGCTACCAGAACTCAATTTTTCTAAGTAGACTGGCAAGAAATGCCAAGACACTTATCCTTAGCATTTTGCACAGCTTCTTGGTGCTTATTATTTCTTTCTGGTTTAGGAGACCATAAACCTCTTTTAATTAACTTGTGTCTTCACATGTCACATCCTGTATAAACCTCAGGGGTTGTGGAAGAAACTCAAAATAGGATTCAGATAGCCAGGCTTCCAACAGGCCTTTATTATCTATCCCCTTTGCTCTGGAAGAGGAGCCTGTGAGTTAATGTGCCATGAGCACCACTAGAGGGCACTTTGACACTTGCTTTTGAATCTACAGTTTCTGGCATCCCCAAGTTGCAATCATCTGTATCAGCTGTTGGGTCCACACGCGAGTAATACTTTGTGGTAGCACTAATTAAGTTCTCTCCCTGTATAATAGTGGTTCTCTGCAATCCTTAACAAATATTGGTTGATGATGACGATGGTCACAATAGATTCCAGTTAATTAACAAGAAATTGATGAAGTCTAAATACAAGTATCAGAAAAGGACTCAAAGAGCTGGTGCACTGTGCTTTGGCTGTCTTCCTTAGCAGGGAAGCGCTCAGAATAATAGTGTGATCTACTGGACAAGTGGGGCAGACACATAGGGTGAGCCCCATCCAGACAGGTGTGTGTCTCGCAGTCAGCAGGTAAATTCAGATTCTACTAAGGAGGAAGAGCAGATAAACACTGGGAAATTTTTTATATATAATATATAACATTATATTGCATCATATATTAATATATTATGCTATAAATGTATAATATATAATAATAAAATGTATAATATTATTTATAAATAGAATATGTATACATACATTCTCTAGGAGGAGAAGGATCAAAAGAACTTGGGTGAATAGGTATATTGAATACTGTAAGAAAAAAGAAAGGCATTTAAAAATGTTTAAGATCAGCAAAGTTCTCCTCACCTCACTCCAACAGTCTGGAGGTCATTGCATTGAAAACACCTGAGGCCAGGACTAAGCATGTATCAGAAGTAGAGGTGGGTTATGATTCCTTCCTTTAAACAGAAATGACAAATATTTTTAAGGAACGGGTGGAGAGTTGTCACCATATACATACTGATAAACTTGAACAAGTTCTCAACACAACAAAAAACAAAGAAACGGAAGTTGAACATTTTGGAGAATGGACATCAAGCATCATTAAACTGCGACAACAGGATTCACCTCTTCGTGGTGGCCCAGGGACCCAGCCTCATCATTCTGACTGCCTGTCTCAATCTATTCTCTCCATTCCTTCCCGCTTCCAGGAGGCAAACCTCTTTGGCTCTGGGAATAATTTATTCACTAAGAGTTTCACCTTGCTTTCTCCTTGACAAAAATTCCGTGTGTCGTCTGTGACAGGGCCTTATGGCTATTTCAGGCTACCTCCTCTGAATTCATCATGATCTCTGTCCCCATTCCCACAGGCCGCTTCCGTGCGGGTGGTCTACACATCTCCAAACTTGTCTCTGCTGGCTTTTGACGAGGGTTTTGGAATTCAGGGCCTCTTGGTTTTTTGTATTCTCTCATAAGCCTAGAAGAGGGTTCTCTACCTAAAAATCATAATATTTTAGGGTTGAACTAGAACTTAACTGTCAACTAGTTTACCCTCAATTAGAGAGTTTATGTTGAATGCCCAGCGTTAGGATCCTATACACCTTTTAAATTTCCTTTGGGAGATGTTTAAAATAAAGCTACTAAAAACATGAGAGGTTTTTGCATAAACATAAGTTTTCATTTCTTTGTGATAAATGTCTGGGAGCGAAATTGTTTTGTCATATGATAGTTGGATGTTTAGTTTTTTTAAGGTGCTGCCAAACTGCTTTCCAGAGGAACCGAACAATTTTATATTCCCACCAGCAATGTGTGAGGGATCCAGCTTCTCCACATCCTCAGTAGAATTTCCTATAGTTGCTATCTTTTATTTTAATTATTCTAATGGGTATATTGTGACCTCCCTGTGATTTTAGTTTGCATTTTTCTAATGGCTAATGATGCTGAACATATATATTTTTAAGATTTTATTTATTTATTTTAGAAAAAGGGGAAGGAAGGGAGAAAGAGAGAGAAACTCAGTGTGTGGGTGCCTCTCACACGCCCCCTGCTGGAGACCTGACTTGGCCTGCACCTCAGGCATGTGTCCTGACCTGGAATCCAACCTGCGACCCTTTGGTTTGCAGGCTGGCACTCAAGCCACTGGGCCACACCAGCCAGGGTGCTGAACATGTTTTCATGTGTTTATCTTCCATCTGTATATCTTCAGTAAAGTGTCTGTCCATGTCTCTTGTTTCCCTCTGTGGGTACATTTTTTAAGACCATCGTAGAGTTCTTTATATATTTTAAATATAAATGCTTTGTCAAATATGTGGTTTGCAAATATTTTCCCTCAGTCTCTAGCTCATCTTTTTATTCTCTTAATGGGTCTTTCACTGAGCAAAAGGTTTTAATTTTGATAAAGTCTAATGTATCAAGTTTTCCTTTTTTGAATCATGCTTTTGTTGTCACATCTAAAATTACTCTGTCTAGCTCTAGATTCTGAAGACTTTCTCTGATTTTCTTATCTAAAAGTTTTATATTTTTATATTTTAAGTCCGTGATCCATTTTGAGTTAATATTTGTATGAGGCATAAGACATAGGTCAAGATTTACTTTGTTTGCCTCTGGCTATCCAATTGCTCCAGCACTATCTATTGAAAAAACTTCCTTAAAATGAATTACTATTGCACTTTTATGTGTTTCTCTTTTCTTTACTTTGTGTCCTTGATCTGTATGTCTATCTTTTTCTAAAGGTTTTATTCATTTCCGTTTAGAGAGAGGGAAAGGAAGAGAGAAAGTGAGGGAGGGAAACATCGACGTGAGAAAGAAACATCTATTGGTTGTCTCTCTCATGAGCCTCATCCAGGGACTGGACCCGCAACCCAGGCATGTGTCCTGACCGATAATCCAACTGGCATCCTTTTGCCTCTTGGAATTATGCCCGACCACCTGAGCCACACCAGTCCAGGATATGTCCCTTTCACCAATACCACACAGTCTTCTTTTTTAAAAAAAAGATATACCAGCACTGGCCAGGTCGCACTTCAAGCATCATGCCATGCACCAAAAAGTTGTGCATTTGATCCCCAGTCAGGGCTTGTACCTGGGTTGCAGGCTTGATCCCCAGCCAGGCATGTGTGGTAGGCACCTGATCGATGTTTCTTTCCTTCTTTCTCCTCCCTCCCCTTTCCTTTCTCTAAAAATTAATAAACATATCCTCAGATAAGGATTTAAAAAAAGATAGACCATAATTTAGAAACTTTTTATCAAAGTTCTAGGAATTTTCTACCTAAATAATAGTGTAATCTGCAAATAGGAATAATTTTATTTCTCCTTTCCAAACTCTATACTTTTATTTCCTTTTCTTATCTTATTGGACTGGCTAGAATGTCTACCACCATGCTGAATAAACGTAATGACAGCAGAGATGCTTTTATTGTTCTCAATCTTAAGAAGAAAGCAGTCTTTCACCATTAAGTATAATGTTAATTGTAGGTTTTTGTAAATTTTTTAAAAATCAAGTTAAGGAATTTCTTCTGTATTCCTATATTTTAGAAGTACTTTCATCATGACCGAGTGTTGAGTTTTGTCAAAATTTTTTTCTGCATTGATTAACATAATCATGAGGTTTTTATTCATCAGTCTGCTAACGTGGAGGAGATTGATTTTTAAATATTGAATCAAGTTTGCGTCCTTGGAATAAACTCCACTTGTTCATGATGTATAATTCTTTTTATATATTTTGTTAAGTGTTTTTTCATCCACATTGATAAGGAATATTCGTCTGAAGTTGTTTTGTTTTAATGTCTTTGCTTTTGTTATCAGGATACTTATTTCATAAAATGAACTGGGGTGTGATCCTTCTTCTTCTAGTGTCTGGAAAAGATTGTGTAGAATTAGTATTAATGCTTCTTTAAATGTTTGCTAGCATTCTCCAGTGAAACAATCAGGGCCTGGAGATTTCTTTTCTTGGAGCTCAGTGAGTGTTGGGGAGGTGAGGGAGTGGAGGGATTGAGCAAAAAGAAAAAAGGACTCATGGACATGGACAAAAGTGTAGTGATTGCTGGGGGAGGGGGTATAAGGGTACTGAATGGTAATGAAAAAAAATATAATAAAGATTAAATAATAAATAAATAAATGTTTAAAAAATAAAAAGAATTCAACACTTGAAGAGAAGTTGGATTTCTGCAACTTCTGGAAAATCGGCTTGTACTAAAAGAAATAATAATAATGAAGTAGTCCCCTATATCCATGGGGGAAAAATTACAAATTCAATTCATTTGATAGTAATATAGCTATTCAAATGATCCCTGAGGCCACACTCTCCTTTTCTCTGCTCCTCCTCCGCATCTCCTAGCCCATTTTTGTCTTTGTTACTCAAACTGAATAACTTCTATTGTTCTATCTTCCAGTTCTTTGCTATGTACCCTCCATTTTGCTTTTGAGCTCACCCACTGAGTTTTTCATTTTGGTTGTTTGTGTACTGTTTCCGTCCTTCCTTCCTTCTCTCTTTTCCTGAGACTTTATTCTTAGCTGGTACTTGCTATTTTTTCATTTGTTTAAAGCATATTTTGGCTGCTTATTAAAATGTCTTATGATGACCATTTTATCTTGATGTTGCCATCCACTGATTGTATTTTTCTCTCAGTTTGAGATCTTTCTGATTTTTGGTATCATGAGTGACTTAATATCGAAACTTGAACATCTGGATTTTAGTTAAGCCTTCTGCTTTAGCTGCTTTTCTTTCTGACACTGCTGTGACAGGGAAAGGTGGGATGCCACATTGTTACTGCCAGGTTGGGGGAGAAGTCCGAGTTCTCCACTCATCTTCTCTTGATCCTCATGGTAGAAAGGGACTCCGTATTACTGCTGGGTGGGGGTGGGAGTTCCAGCTCACCATTAGGCCTCTCCTGATACCTGGGTGAGAAGGGCAGGAGTTTTTTTAAAGTACTGCTCTCCATATGGCTTCTGTTGACATAATGGGGAAATAAGAGTGTGGTGGCCTCATTACCTCTGGGTGGTGGTAAAAACCCTGACTCTCCACTAACCCTCCCCTGACACTACCCCAGTGGGAAAGGGGGCACTTCATTACTTCTGGTTGGGGTGTAGAAAGCTCACCATATGATTTCTATTAACACAGTGAGCAGGGAGAACAATTGATTATTACTTGGTGGGGATGAAAGTCCTGGCCCTATTCTTGCTCTTCTCTGACACTACCCCTACAGGGGACATAATGGGGTGCCTCATTACAGCCTGGTGAGAGAGGAAGTCTATGGTCTCCACTTCGCCTTTATAGACATGGGTAGGGGTGGGGTGACAGATTTTTCTGTGGTTTTTGTCTGGAGTAGAGCAGTTATTAGCCAAATGTTTTCTGTCGTCTTAGCCTGCCCCTTTCCTGGTTCTTTGGCTAGGGAGAGTAGGCTTTTGTTCTGTCTTCTTTTATCTCTGTGCATGTTGAAGACTACACTCACAGAGACGTTGTCAGTCTACCTTCTTTTCTCCACCTTTCAGACTTTTCTTTTTTCTTAAATTATATTTTATGGATTATGCTATTACAGTTTCCTTAATTTTTCCTGCTTAGCCCCCTTCCACCCAGCACCTCCTGATCCCTCAGGCAATCCCGCCACCTTTGTTCATGTTCATTAGTGTTGTATATAAGCTCTTTGGCTACTCCATTTCCTATACTGTACTTTACATCCCCATGGCTATTCTGTAACTACCCATTTGTACTTCTTAATCCCCTCACCTCTCCACCCATTCCCCCATGCCCTCCCTTCCATCTGGCAACCATCTAAATGCTCTCTGTATCCATGATCCAGTCTCTGTTCTTGTTTGCTTAGTTTGTTTTTTTAATTCAGTTGTTTATAGATATGTATTTATTGCCATTTTATCGTTCATAGTTTTGATCTTCTTTTTCTTAAATAAGTCCCTTTAACATTTCATATCATAATGGTTTTGTGATGATGAACTCCTTTAGTTTTTTCTTGTCTGGAAAACTCTTTATCAGCCCTTTGATTCTAAATGATAGCTTTGCTGGCTGCAGGTCCCTGCTTTTCATGAGTTTGAATATTTCTTGCCAATCCTTTCTAGCCTGCAAAGTTTCTTTTGAGAAATCAACTGACAATCTTACAGGACTCTCCTGTAAGTAACTAACATTTTTTCTCTTGCTGCTTTTAGAATCTCTCTTTATCCTTAACCTTTGGCATTTTAATTACTATGTATCTTGGAGTGGGCCTCTTTGCATCCATTTTACTTGGTATTCCTGTGCTTCCTGGACTTGAATGTCTATTTCCTTCACCAAATTAAGAAAGTTTCCTTTCATTATTTTTTCAAATAGATTTCCAATTTCTTGTTCTTTCTCTTTTCCCGCTGGCACCCCTATGGTGTGAATGTTGAAACTTAAAATTGTCCCAGAGGCTGCTTATACTATCCCCATTTCTTTTGGATTCTTTTTTCTTCTTGTTCTGATGGTGGTTTTTTGCTTCCTTATGTTCCAAATCATTGATTTGAACCTTTGCTTCATCCACTCTACTGTTGTTTCTCTGTAAATTATTCTTTATGTCAATTAGTGTATCCTTCATTTCTGATTGGATCCTTTTCATGCTGTTGGGATCCTCACTAAGTTCCTTGAACATCCCTATAACCAGTGTTTTGAACTCTGCATCTGATAGATCGCTTATTTCCATTTCATTTAGCTCTTTTTCTGGAGTTTTGATCTGTTCTTTCATTTGGGCCATGCTTCTTTGTCTCCTCATTTTGACAGCCTCCCTGTGTTTGTTTCTGTGTATTATTAGGTAGAGCTTCTTTGACTCCATGTATTGATAGTGTGGCCTAATGTAGTAGGTGTCCTGTAGGGCCCAGTGGCACAGCCTCCCTTATCACTCAAGCTGGGTACTCGAGGTGTGCCCTTTGTGTTTGCTGAGTACACAGCCAACACTTGTAGTTGAGCCTGTATACCTGTGGCAGGTCAATGGAAGGGATTTACCCAGGCTATTCAGCTGCAGGGACTGGCTGTGACCACTGATCACCAACTTCTGCCCTCCATGGAGGATCAGCTGTGCAGGAGCAGGGTGGTGGTATTCTGATGTGGTCTGTAGTTGCCCATTGGGTGCGCAGACTCTGGGGCTTCCTGGGTGGTGTAGGGCAAAGTCAGCCCCCACCTGCATTTTGCCCAGGGCTACCCTGCCTGGGCTATAAAGCAATCTGAGATGGCTACTACTTGCGCTGGGCTTGGAGATTCCCAGACAAAGCCAAACTGTGAATCTAGGCTGGCTGCTGCTAGTTCCGGGCCTGGGGCTCACTGAGCCCATCTGTTGCTTGTTTGAGAGGATTTAGGAAGTTGTGAAGCATGAGCCAAGACCAGCCTTCATATAGTAAAGCAGCTTGGGTGGGCCTGTAAGTTGGGTGGGGCAGAATCTCTGGGGATCTCTAAGGCAGGGCAAACAGTGTTAGCCAGGTTGGTGGAGTCTCAGATATGGCACCACCTTGCTGGCTTTGTGGCCCTGTGAGGGGAGGGTTCAGAATAGGGACAATGACCTCTGCTCACTTTGATGCCAGACACTTCAGTTTCTCCCTGTATACCACTGATGCCTTTCAAGCTGCTACCCCAGTTCAGGAGCTTAAAGGGAGTGAGTCTGAGTAGGTGAGTCTATGTGTGGGTTGTTTAAGAGGACCTGCTAGAAGCACCAGTAGTTTCTTCCACTGACTCAATCCCTGTTGGGTTTTGCAGCCAGACGTTGTGGGGATTTATCTTCTTGACACTGGAACCCTGGGCTGGAGGGCCTGGTGTGGGTCTGAGACTCCTCACTCCTGAGATATCCCTCCTGACTTTTTATCCACTGCATGACGTTAGCCCAGCCTGTTCTGTGTCTGCACCCCTCCTACCAGTGTGGATGGATGTGGTTTCTTTAATTCCATGGTAGTCAGACTTCTATTCCACTTGATTTCTGGTGGTTCTGAGTGACGGTTGTTCTATATTTTAGTTGTAATTTTGACGTGGTTGTGAGGGCAGGCAAGCCATGTCTGCCTACACTGCCATCTTGACCAGAAGTCCAGAGTTTTCTTATGTTTGTCTTGCATACTGTGCACAGGGTTTTTAGTTATACTCAGAAGATATAGTGAAAAGGATTTCTTCTCCATCTTCCCAGAAGAGAAATTCAATTTCCCATATTTTAAATGAGGAAGTTGTTGGTGTATAATATTTTCTCAAGATCTTTTAAGCAAAAAAAAATTCTGTTATTCCATAATGTATTAAATCCTTATTTGCATTTTTTGTGTGTTTACTGGGGGATGATAACCACCACACCATAAATGTGGTCTTAGTTCCAACTTTGTAAGCATGTTCTCACTCACCCCCATATACTTTCTCTGTGGTCAGGGAGAAACAAGAGAAAACTCTTGGGATGGTATCACTCTTCTCTTCAATAAAATGGCCAAGCTGTCGTACCTTTTGTGAGGTGGTGGTAATTGCTTTGGGAGGAACCCCACTTTAGAATATGAAAGGTCTAGGAACTCCCAAATGAGAGAGAAAGAGCATGAGAGTTTGAGAATCCCTGATCAAGGGTAAAATATTTTTTACCCAGAAGCACAAGCTTTATTTTATTTATTCTGTAGACATTTCTCATATTAAAATGCTAATTCAAACACTGCCTATAAAAACTGACATCAGCATATGTTTTCAGCATTCCTTCATCACTCCATTTTCAAGCTCCTCTCCCAAACAAGATGGTTTAGTCTTTAAAATTGGCGACATTGGCATGCACAGCAGTGTAAAAATTTGTTCAAATGTTAATGCAAGCAATTGCTGTTAATTTCCTGTTTACCCTAATCCAAAAATGTGGAACTTTATTCATTCAGCCAGCATTCATTCCCAACCCAGACAGCTCTCTCCTGGCTCTCTCCTAGCCTCCCTCCCATGGTTCACCCTTCTTCCTGTTACTCAGACTCATTCCTTCAGAAATGCCCTTTATTCTTACAAGTATAATAAGACTTTTTTACATCAATTGTCTAAACATTAAAATTTAACCTAGATGGAACAATAATTACTCTGTATTTTAGTCTATTTCTTAGTTGGGTCTTTCATAGGGATGATTTTTTTCAGTATCATCTAATTTTTCAAGATATAATTCATATAACATCAAATTCACCATTTAAACTACAATTCTGTGGTTTTTAGAATATTCATAAGCTAAGTGATGCCCATGAAGGGGCTGAGGGAGGTGACAAATGAAGGGCTGGCAGGATGGAGGTTGAGGGAGCGGACAGCCAGTTTTCATGTTGTAAAGGATATAGACTGGGTGTGTCAAACTCATTTTCACTGGGGCCCACATCAGCCTTGCGGTTGCCTTCAAAGGGCTGAATGTAATTTTAGGACTGTATAAATGTAACTACTCCTTAACTAGGGGCAAGGAACTCTACATTCAGCCCTTTGAAGGCAAATGCGAGGCTGATGTGGCTCCTGGAGAAAACGAGTTTGACACCCCTGATGCAGACACAAATAAAGAGTGTGCAGGGTGATAAATCATGACGTGTGATCACGTCAATACCAAGATGAAAATGCAGAGGAGCAGAAGTATCCAGCAGGTGGCAGAAGAGAGTCAGGTGGGGGGGGAGGGGTCCATGTCCTGATGGAGTTTAAATTCAATTGGGAAGTAAAGTGTGTTCACACACGAAGCCACTGAGGACCCCTTCAGTCTAACTGTGCTGGTGAAACTCAGGGTTAGGGAGAGCGCCCATCACTCCTCAGCTGGTGAAGTTTGCCCCAGGCCAGCAGCTCTCCTCGTTGTTGGCACAGACATGGCCTCTCCCCTGAGCTGCTGCTTACACTGTCTTTCCATCCTGAATGCGTCCCTAGAGCTCTCCCATCTTTTATTGCCCGCCTCATATTCTCTGTGACATTTTTGCCAGCAATCCCGTCCGCCATGAGCTCTCTGGGTACCCACTGTATTTTAACCAAACACTTACAATGCAGAAGTCATTGTATATTTGCCAGCAGGCTGACCACGAGGCTGTTTGCTAATCTTGATCTTGAAACCTAATTAATAATTCTGCCTCACCTGCATCTATCAGCAGCTTGCATTATCAATTTTTCCTTCCAAGTGATCATTTAAAGGATCCTTACCAGGTATATTGGTTTGCTTGGGCTACTGCAGTGAAACACCATTGATTGAGTGGTTTAAACAATGGACGTTTATTTTCTCACAGTTCTGGAGGCTGGTAGTCCCAGATCAAGATGCCAACAGGCTTGGTTTCTGGTGAGAACTCTTCCTGTCTTGCAGATAGCTATCTTCTCATTGCATCTTCACATAGCCTTTCCCCTGAATGCACCTGGAAGACAGGGGAGAGGTATTTCTGGTATCTCCGCCTCTTCATATAAGGTTAGGGCCCCACCCTTATTCCTTCATTTAACCTTAATTACCTCCCTAAAGGCTCAGTTTCCGAATACTCTTACATTGGGATTTAGGGCATCAGCAAATGAATTTTAATGGAACCAATTCACTCCGTAATACCAGGAAAAGTCTGGGGATCCCTTCCATAAAAATAAATATCTAGAAAATGAGGCTTGATTTTCTCTATATTTCCATGGTCTTAAAATATTGCCTCAGTGGAGTAATTACACACACATACACACACAATATAGATCAGTCATCTTCAAACATTTTGCTCATATAGCATAGAAATTTTGACACTATACAATTTCTTGCACAATTTTTAGACTGACATCTAAAAGTTTTTATCATAAGTTCTAAGTTGTTGCAAAAGATGAAATGCCCAGTCCAGTGTGTTATAAATATTGCAATTTTAAAATAAAACTATAACATCACTCATTTAATCATCACCTTTTAAAGACTTGTACATTCTTATTTTAATGACCATTAATTTAAAATTACTCTTTTTTCTCCTTGAAATTATATTTTAATTCTACTTCCTCATAGAATTATGCCCTACTGTAATAATATATTT
>VMDR010026526.1:0-13969 GCA_007922815.1 Macrotus californicus
TGGTGGCTGAGCACACATAAACAAAGAAAATTATTCATTCGTTTATTGTTTTTGCTATAGCCCACACATTTGAAGCAGCCTATAATAATGAGTGTACCAGTGCAAACAAACAATCAGGGTGAGGGGAAATCCAGATGGAATGGAAAGCAATGTCAGATGAGAGATCAGCAAGCAACAGAATTGAACAAAGCCGCTAAGAATAAAGTGAAATTTTGGTTCTCAGTAGTGACCAAAACTAAAAAAGAAGCTTAGAATCCATAAAAAGAAGTTACCAGAGGGAAAAAGGGTGGGAGGGTGGGGGGGAGTAGAGGGTGTCAAATATATGTTGACAGAAGATTTCTTTATGGGCAGTGGGCATACAATGTAGTATACAGATGAGGTATCATAGAAATGTACACTTGAAATCTATAAAACCTTATCAACCAATGTCACTCCAGTAAATTTAATTTTAAAAAAAGAAAAAATTTAAATTTAATGCAACAACAGGAAAAAAAAGAAAAATATGTCAACTCTTCAGGAGAGGCAGAGCCTTTTCTAGAATGCACATTTTACAGAAGTTGCATGGAACTTTTGTGCTGAGGGATACTGCTTGATGATGACATTTATTGAGCACTTTCTATGTGCAAGGCATGGTTCTAAGTGTTTTATAAGCTTTTTCTCATGTAATCTTTGCAACTCTATAAGCTAGGGACTGTCATGTCATTGATGACAAAACCGAGGCTTAGGGAATCCAACAAACATGCTGCATGGGAACAGTTGGAGAGAGGTTTAGCCCTCCTGTTCGTCTCTAGATTATAGCTCCCCTGTGCAGTGCTCCCTGTCTCCTCTAGCAGGGAGCAAGGTCACAGGCAACAGGCCAGCAACAAATACAGCATTAGATTTTATAAGGCTGTTGCTTGTAACATCTCTGAAGGTAAGCTTGGCGTAACACATTGAAGAAATTCAGGGAAAGAATTTCTTTTATGAAGTGAGAGTAAGTCAAACACTTAGCTTAGTAATTGTTTTTGTTGATCGAGGTTTAAAATCGAGGCTATCTTGATGAATAGGTAGGAAATACTTTATAAATAATCTTCGCAAAATACAATTTG
Organism: Macrotus californicus; assembly: GCA_007922815.1. Classification (NCBI taxonomy): domain Eukaryota; kingdom Metazoa; phylum Chordata; class Mammalia; order Chiroptera; family Phyllostomidae; genus Macrotus; species Macrotus californicus. The sequence goes on from VMDR010026526.1 coordinate 1,089, forward strand.
TGTCCTTGTGATGAAATTGATCAGGAGCCAGTTCCGGGCAAGAGTCTGGAGTTACTCTGTTGATTTAAGGGCGATCACTGTGAGGCAGGGATGATCATGGCTATTGCTCTGGGTGAGGATGTCTAGCCTCTTGTTAAATCTCTCACCCACTTCTTAACCGTGAGATTCTGGACAAGGTTCTCAATGTCTCTATGCCTCTGTTTCCTCATCCATAGAATAGAAATAATAATAGTATTCACCTTATAAGGTCATTGTTGTCCTTAAAAAAGACAGTGTTTATACAGCCTAGAGCTGGGCACACTGTCAGCCCTCCGAGAGCTAGTGCTGCGTTGGTTCCTCATTTCTTCTCTTCCTCTCTGGCGTCCTTCTTCCCAGACTTCCTTCTTTGTCCTCCTTGATTTTTTCCTTCCTAACTTCCTTCCTTCCCTTCTCCTTTCTTCTCATCAACTTCTCATTTTCTATCTTTCTTCTGCTCTCTCCCCCCACCTCACCACGAGCCATCATCCCAGTTCATCCTCTTGTCTTCAGGTAAGCAGATAGCTTGAGCTGACACCTTGTCATGAATTTGCGATCTAACTTGGCTCTTCCGACTGGACAAAGCCATCCACCCAGGAAACCAGCCCGAGGGGGAATAAGATCTGTGGGGAAGACAAAGGGCCTACAGTGCTCTGCTCTGAGTGCAAGGCCTACAGGAGTGAGTAAGCAGTTATCTCTGCCCGAGGGCACTCACACAGCAAGTGACATGTCTCTGGGATTTCAGAAAGAAAAAGAATGGATGAGATGGAGGGAAATTTGACAAGAGGGGTGGGGATGTTAAGGGATAGAAATCATGATTGTCAAGATGTGCATTGTGAAGGCATCCAGTGTTCCAGTGTTCTTGGTGGGTAGAAGATTTATGCAATGTGGGAGATGAGGATAATGAAGTAGTTTAGGGACAGATTTTTGAAGCCTGCTCTAATTACAGTGGACTCTATTTGCAGACTTCTAAGTGTATGCTAGAGACTGACTCTTAATATGTTTATTTTCTAATACAGAAAATGCCTAATGAACTGGTTTGAAAGGTAAATCAGGCTATTTTTTTCTCAGCTTTATTGAACCAAAATACTATAATATTCACTAAACCCAATAATATTTCATTTGATTTGAGAACTTTATTTCACAGGACTTACTGAATTCAGATTATATTGTAAATGTTAAGTCATAATTATCATTGCTATCCTCAGTTTACCACCATAATATTTGTTTTTCTTTCTTTGTGACCTTTTGGTAATTCTGGTCCTTGACTGAAAAGTTGAGAATATGTATTGCTATCAACTATATTTTTTCACTGTTACAGAAACTGTCTCCATATTTGTTCTGCAAGCATAATTTTTTTTCAGTTTTATTTCCCTACATTGGTACGGGAACTATGCTTGAGCTAATGAAATATTGATTTTCATATACCTCAGTGTCTGAGTCTGATCTTTTTTCTAATTTTAAAAAAGAGAATATTTCTTTTGCCCTCGGACAAGTGAATCAAGACCCTAGAAAAGCAATATAACATAGAGGTTATAATAACACACAGTTGCTTTCCAGAGATTGCATACTATTTAGTCAAAGACAGTAATTGCAATGCTATTTTGAAAACAAAGAAAAAGGCTATTTAAATTAATTTATTATGTTCTGTAGTAAATTGTGGAAGTGATAGGCTTCCATTAATCATGCTTCCCTATATCAGAGGCCTACTCTGACATTGAGCGGGACCACGTGTTTTGCTTTAACCAATAGGATATTAGCAAAGTGTTACAAGCAGAGCCTTGAAAAGCACTTGAGCATTGGGACTGTGTTTCTCTTGCTGCTTTTGGAACCCAGGCGCTGTGTGTCTGAAGAAGCCCTGGCTAGCTTGCTGGAGACATGTGGCATAGCCAACAGCCAGCACCAACATATGAGTGAGGTCATCTTGGACCATGTAGTCCCAGCCGAAAATCCATCTGACTGCAGCTTCATGAATGAGTCCAGCAAAAGATCTGCCTGACTGAACCCAGCCCAAATTGCCAACCCACTGAGTTTTGGGCTAGTGGGGTGATTGTTCTTTTAAACCACTGAGTTAGCGAGACTTGTTACACAATACTGATGTACTGTTTGCCATTTTTTGTTATCTGTAATATATACACATATATACATACCAGAATTGAGACTAGATCAAATACTCCAATGCTCTTAGTGGAATAATATTTAAGAACCCAAGATATGAAAAATGGAGTTTCAAAAAGCATGCACTTGCTAAAATAACTAAAACACTTGATCTTGTAACAAATAATTGTCTAATTAATATTTACTTATTATTTATACTTTTGGCTGTTTACAGAATAGACTTGAAGCATTTTACAGTATTAAAACTTGCAGACCCAAAGTAAGAGGAAGCACACAGATCCATTTGAATGACAAACCTTTTTTCTTCCATAGGAGAAATTTACAACATGGATCTTAATTGTATCCCAATAGATAATAGATTTTTGACTACTGTTTTGCAAAACTTACGGAAATATTTTTCTAATAGATTTTTTATATTATCTATTAAAACAGCTTAATACATGTAATAAAATCTGAAATCAGCTCAGGACTCCCTTAGAGGCACTAGCTAACCAGGCGTGATGATTTCCAAATGAACCAAATAGCTTGGTCAGAATCCAGATACAAACATCTCCAGTTTTCCCAGCACCTCACCTGGTTTCTGTCAGACATTCATCACCTGAAAAATGCATGCAGAATAGAGGGATGTATTATTGAACATCTATTTGTGCCAGGCTCACCAGGAAGAACTGGAAGGACTGTTGGTGGCCCTGACCTTGTGTTACTTAAATAATTGTGGAGAGAGGTTTGAATCAAATAGCCACCCTTTCTATAACCATCTACTGTGATCAGTGCTGCAAAGCCAAAATAGAAGGAACCTAACATACCTGGAAGTGACAGAGGCTCCCCAGAGGGAGCAGTGTGAGCACTAGGATCTGCTTGGTGAGGCAGGGCCACCAGATGAAGGGAGGAATTGTCGGGGACAGCACCCTGGTAGAGGAAAGAGCCACCAACAAAGGTGCTGAGACAGGAGGACCACAGGGGGAGCAGTCAGGGAATTGCAGTAAGGCCAGTGCGCCTGGTGCATAGAGAGCGAGAGAGTGCAGGATGAGATGAAGATGTGGCCGTCATGCCTCCCTCTCATTCATTTCCTGCACACAGGGAAAGTCTATCAAAACACTTTTATGTGTCTTTTGAGTTTTCTCCACTGAGCCTGTAATATTTTTGTATTGGAAAAAAAGTTGTTTATAAAAGGTACTGCCCTGTACCTTTTGTCTTATAAAGGTGTGTCACTTCACTAATTTTTTATGCCTTTGCTTCTTATTGTACTTAATACCCAGCTCAGTACTTAGTTTACAATTTTAATTAAACCAGCAAGAGATGGTAAAACACATGGTATAAAAGAACAAACATGCTGTCAAATGTGATTATCCAAATGGTTCTTGAGAAACAAGAGTTATGTGTCCTGCCCAAAATGTTATATGAGGTCTGTCTGGAAAAAGTCCAGCCATTGTTAATGTAACGGGAATGGTTTGCATGACATTGATGTAACCTGGCAGCCAAGGAGAGTGGACTGGAACACGCAGGCATGAACAATGACGACTTCACTGTACTCGTCAGTGGGGGAAGTAGACACCATTGATGAGCATGTGCACTGTGTGGCCCTCACATCCAAAATGACTGAGCGAGTAGAGCAACAAACCTGCATCAAATTTTGCATTAAGCTTGAACATTCCTCTGCGGAAGTTATTTGGATGATTTAGAAGGCCGCAGCTGTGGGCAAATGGTGATTGGCAGCTTCATCATGACAATGGACTTGTTCATGCATCACATCTCATGAGGAGTTTTTGGCAAAATATCAAATCACCCAGGTGACTCAGCCCCTGTAACAACCCAGATTTGGCACCTGTGACTTCTGACTTTTCCCCAAACTAAAATCACTTTTGAAAGGGAAGAGATTTCAGACCATCGATGAGATTCAGGAAAACACAATGAGGCAGCTGATGGTGAGTCTAACAAAGGATTTTGCAGAGTGTTTTGAACAGTGGAAGAGACGCTGGGAGAACTGTGTGAGGTCCTAAGGTGCCTACTTTTAAGGGGACTGAGTTATCATTGTCCTATGTACAAGGTTTCTTGTATCTTGTATCTTCTTCAACAAATGTCTCTTTCATAGTTCATAGTACCTGTCTGGATACTCTGGACAGACTCGTAGGCAGTCCACACTAATACTGATAACACTGTAGGGTATTACTGGGACTCTCTTTCTTCAGTTCTGGTCATTGTGTGATGAGAGATTTTTGTTGCTGTTAATTTTCTGTGGAATCGTCACAAACCTTTGCCCTTTAAGGTTGAATGTGACTTAGGGGAAGAACTAAAAGTCATTTAGAACAAGATTTTAAAAATAAAATAGATGATTGAACTGAAAATTTATAATTGTATTGAAAAAATATAACCATAAGGTTATAAGACTGATGTCTTATGTGGCTCTTAAAGCAAAGATTAAGAAATTCTAAATACTTTTTGAGTAATGGCATCCCTAGAATAAGAGCCCTCTAGGATGACTACTTTGAGAGAAAACACACTTATGTGATTATGAATTCTGAAATCCATGTTTGAAAAGGCAAGTTACTTCATTTAATGAAACTCATATTCATTCATTCATTCATTCATTCACTCGCTCAATCCGTCTTCACTGAATGGCCACTCTGGGAGCAGCTTTCCTCCAGGAGCTCGGAACACGTCAGTGAGTACAAGAGGAGGCGGTACCTGCCCTTGAAGAATTTACATTTTAGTGTGCTACAGAGAGATTAAAATGTTAAAAAGTGGATGAAATTAAGTAAGTAAATCATATAGTATATTAGAAGTGGTAACTACTATGAAAAAAAAGAAAAAGTAGAGCAGAATTAGGAGACTGGAAATGTGCCCAGACTTATGTGCCTAAGGTTATAAAACCCAAAGTGAGTTATAAAGCGTAATAAGTAATGAGCTTTATTTTAAAAATTTCTTCTTCCTTTAAAAGCCTGACCCTCTTTGTCCTAACTTCCATTTCCTGATTGCAATGTTGGCCACTAATTAGTCTAACTCTGAGGTCATACCAGCACTTCTTGAAATGTTATGATCCAGTGAGTAAGGGAAAAGTACTTGGTATCAAAACCTAGCTCCGTGAACAGAATCACGTCTGTTGAATCAAACAGCATCCGTTAAGTCATGTTTTCAGGAGTTCACCCTGGCTTTATTAATAATTCCGTCACCCATGTGCTCGGCTTTGCCTCTTCCCTCTTGCTCTTGTTTGCAGTGTCTTAGATCTGAGAGTTGTATATGAGACCTGAAGTAGTGTGAGGAAGGCAGGGTTTCCTTCCTGTTCTTAGAGGCATCTGGAAAAGCAACTCTATTTGTTTCTTGTTATCCCCAAAGAGACTGAGATCATTTCATTAGGGCAGCGAGAAATAATTGACACCAACTTTGGCCACCAGCAGTTCACCAGGCTGGGCTGATTATAGAGTGAACCTCCCAATTTCTGAGTAGTGGAAGCATAATTCTGATGAAAACAAAACATAATAAAAAAAAGACCCTGGAATTTTCTTCAAACAAATTTAAAGATAATAATTTATTGTGTGAATAATTCTTAGCCTTTAACTCTACCTCCTTGTACCAAGTCAAAAAAGTCTCTTTGTTCCACTGGAAATGAAGCTCCCGTGCTTTCCTTATGGACTCACTGTCAGCAGCCCATCCCCCATTGCTTCAAAGTTTCTGGAAAAAAGACATGTTTCCTTATGAAAATATTGGAGATTGCAGCCTGCTTTGTGCCCCTTATTTGTGGATTTAGGTGACCACTGATGAAGGTTAAGTGAAGTCCAGTTGGGGTGAACCACCCAGGACAGCATGTGTCAGTCGGATGGCTTATTGTGACCTTGATCTGACGCACCTGATGAAACTGTGAAACTGGTATCACGTGAAGAAGTGCTGCAGATCGTGAGCTGGAAATACAAGGCCAATGACTTTTCTTGTAGGATGTTCCTGAGCCACTGTTTATTTAATCTTTCATCGTTTAGTAGAGTCTTTCTTCGATCTTTTTAAGAAATTGGACACTTTTTTCCTTATAGGGCTCCAGAGTATGGATGTCATTTCATGTTCCTAATAGAATAAACGAGCCAGATTTTTTAGGCCTCTTTTACCCATGTGACTCTCAATTCTTAAACAAACATTTCTGACCATTTATTTTTCTCCCTCTTTTGAGGGTTTTCCTTACTCTGCCTAGTGCCTGTATGTTGATGTTCCCCAGCTGGCCTCCGTCCGACCACTTTACAATGTTTGTGTTGTTGTTGGAGGGGCTCTCAGTCCCTGTTTCTTTTCCAACAGCTCTATTGGGATGTAACTCACATAGCATACAATGCGCCCCTTTAAAGTATACTGTGCAATAGCTTTAAATGTACTCACAGAGTTGTGTATCCACTACATGATCAATTTTGGAGCATTTTCATTAACCCAGAAAGAAATCCTGGGCCCCTTAGTTCACAAATGCCACTGTCCCCATCTTTCCTTTTGCCCACCCCTGGTCCTAGGCAACTGCTAATCTACTTTATGTCTCTGTAGATTTGCCTACTCTGGAAAATTCATATAAATGGAATTGTACAATATGTGGTCCTTTATGACTGGCTTATTCCACTTAATGTAATGTTTTCATCAATGATGTAACATGTGTTAGTACTTCTTTTTCTTTTTGCTAAATATTTCATTGTATGGATATACATTTTACTCACTCCTCAGTTCATAGGCATTTGGGTTGTTTCTTCTGTTTGGCTTTTATGAATAATGCTGCTGTGAACATTTGTGTGTGGATTCATGTGTTCCTTTCTATTGGCCAGAATTTCTAGGTATTGAGTTGCTGGGACATTTGGTAAGTCTACAATTAACCACATGAGGAATGGGCTGAGGAGCTGGTCTCATTCACTCTGTGGTTTGAATTGCATTAACTAGCTGTGGTGATGGTCACAGGTGGAGCTTTGGGCAAACGCAGGGCACTCACTGCTGACCATGCTTATTTTTTTTATCTGGCCCCGCAGCCTTCAGCCTTTTCCTTCTCATACGAACCACTGTATAGAAACCAGAGTGAATTGTCTAAAAGACAGATCTAACCACATAATTTTCCTTCTAAAATCCTCCCATGGCTTTCCATAGTCACTGAGATGAGTCCTACTCTTTGGTCACACGGTGTATAAGAATGCCTACCGTCTTCCCACTGCCCATCACTCGAGCCTTACCTTGCTCCATTCCCTAGCTCCCATTTTAGGTTCCAGCAGCACTTGGTGGCTCTGGTTCCCCTCAAACGTCACGCTTGAACATCTGGACTTAAATCATACACATCTAACTGCTTCTAGGCTCAGTCTGGGTTATTTCTGACCTGGAGCTTGAGATATTTTATTTGACTTCAAAGATAAAGAATTGAAACATACTTACAGTTTTAGAGTAATAGGGAGAGGAGTAGTCAAAGATTTTATTAGGTGATTAGATATTTGTTATACATTGGTTACATCACTGCAAAACGAGTGAATTGAATGAGATTTTCCAGACCTGATAAGTTGTGAACATTCATTTCAAGGCAACTGTAATTTATGTACATGGTTTCATTTCCTTCATCACTGAGCATTGGCTGAGCACCTGCTATGTGCCGAGTGCTATTTCAAACCCTGGGGACACACCAGCCGATGGCACAGAATCCCTGTCCTCATTGAGTTTATATTTTATTAAGAAAAGCACAATAAAAAATCAAATAAAAAATACCCAGTTGGTAATGAGTGTTAGGAGGAAAATAGGACAGTCTGATTTTATAGTGTCCTTGCATGGTGGTGGAGAAAAATCTTAGGCGACCAAAGAAAGCCTCACTAATACCTAAAAGACAAGGACACAGCCAGGTGAAAATATGGGGCTACCAATTTCCAGTCAGAGGGGTCACTGGGGCAAAGGCATGGGACTCAGGGAGCCACTGAGGTTAATTAGCTATATAGCAGAGGGTTAGGTTGTGATCACATTATTATTATTGTCCTCAGTGTAAGTGTATAACTTTAAAGTTTTTCCATCAAAACGCAAACCAGACAGTTGACCTACCTAGAGGTAAATAAATATATACTTTTATTAATCTACTCAGGCTGCCATTGACAAAATGCCGCAGACTAGGTGGCTTAAAGAATAGACATTTATTTTCTCATAGTTCTAGAGACCCAAAGTCCAAGATCAAGGTGCCGACACATTCAGCTTCTGGTGAGAGCCCTCTTTCCTGGCTTGCAGATGGTTGCCTTCTTGCTGTGTTCTCGCGTGGTGTTTTCTCTGTGTGTGTACAGAGAGAGGGAGAAAGAGGCAGAGAGAGACACAGAGACACAGAGAGAGATAATGAGATAACATGCATTCTGGTGTCTCTTTTTCCTCTTTTTCCCCCTTTCTTATGTAGCTTTATTTATATTATTTTTAAAAGTTCTATACAATGATCTCTTTATAGTTATACTGCTCACTATTTTTTTAAAATTTTTATTGTTATTCCGTTACAGTTTTCCCAATTTTTCCCACTTTGCCTTTCTTTGCCCAGCCCATCATTCCCACAATCAATCCCCACACCATTGTCCATGTCCATGGGCCACTTGTACCTGCCCTCTAGTTCCCTTCGCCTTCTTTCCACCATTATCCCCCTTTCCCCACCCCTCTGGTCACTGTCAGTCTGCTCCATGTTTCCATGCCTATGGTTCTATTTTGTCCATTAGTTTATTTTGTTCATTAGATTCCTCTTATAGGTGAGGTCGTATGGTGTTTCTTTCACTGACTGGCTTATTTCACTTAGCATAATATTCTCCAGTTCCATTTTCCTGTTATAAGAACACCAATCTCCTTGCATTAGGGTCCCACCCTTATTACTTCATTCATTGCTAATTACCTCCCTGAAGAGCCCATTTCTAAATATCATCACATTGGGGCTTAGGGTTTGAGCATGTGAATATTTGGACTCAACTCAAGTACATAACAATACTTGAGTCATTTTAACATCCTAAAAAGATAACTACCATTAATTGAACAGGCAATTAGATTGGAAGGTACAAACCCAACAATTAATTACACATTGGACTAATTTCCTCATAATAAATGGACATTGTTCCCCTCCCTTCCACATGAAATACATACATCCTAATGTTTAATGTGTGTGCAATTTTAGTGTTAAACTTTTTTTGACCTTTTAAAGTGTTGGCTTATTAAGGGTAAAAGTCCAATGCATCCCAGATTTTGATTGCTGATCATTACTGAAGTATATTCAAAGAACGATCTTATGGTTTAACTATAATCTGTTTTATGTGAAATAATATCTTTGAAGTACAGATAAAAGTACTTTTATATTCTAACACAACAAAATAAAAAGATATGCAGAAGATGAAAATTGTTAGGTAATGCAAGAAGAGAAGGAAAAGATTGGGAGAAATATCTTTGAGGTCTCTAACCACTTTTAGATTTTATTGAATAATTTGACTGAGTGGTTTAGTTATCACAAAATCCAGGGTAGCAGGATTATATATTTGTGGGAAATAATAGGAATTAGGCCTTTGCTTTTCTGTGAAGGCTAGGATAATACTCTGTTTTCAGCATAGGTGTCATAAATGATAGTGAGGGAAGGAGCCAGAGTTGCAGACACCGGGGTCATTTTAAAGGGGATACATCTATCAGGATGCAATTCTGGACTCCTCCTCAGAGTCAAACAAGAAAGCACTGCATTTCAGAACCTAAGATCTAACAGATATCCAATCAGTGGTGTCCTGAAATACATGCTCAAAATGGATATGGCCCTAGTGTGGATTTAGTTTAAAAATAATCAGCATCTCTGGGAAATTCCATGTTCCAGTATGAAAATAAATGTTCTAATTAAATAATAAAATATTTATATATTTTATATAGCTCCCTGTGTAGTAGAGAAATAAATGAATTCTTAACTCAATACATTTTTAATATATTACATTAAAAGACAACTATCTAATGTGGAGAGAATACAGAAAAAAGGTTATATATTTTCTTTATATAAAGCACTGGAAGTGCTTTTAAAAGGATATTTTAGAATAATGCTGACTGGACTAGCTATAAATTTATGACTACAAATTTGAAATAGATGCTTAACACTGCCAGGTGACCCTCCCCGTCTTATGTAATAAAATCACCTCTTCTTAGACAGTGTTTTTACTCTTCTTTCTTCTCAAATTTCCAGAAACCTCTCCCAGTCGATCATTTCCCCACATACTTTAGGAGAAAATACACTTAGGCACACTCTACTTCGTCTTCCCACTTCCCCCAGAGTCTGCTGAACTCCACCCTTGGCGGACAGTCCTCTCATGATGGCAGGCCTAATCCTGCTCCGTCCAAGGCCACAGCTGCCACGGGGGCCCTGGACCCATCTGCCGCTCGAAGACTCAGCTCTTGCAACGGTGTCTTCTCCCTCCTGTTTCTGGACATTCTTCTGTTTTACTGGAAATTCCCACTCTGTATATGAACATATAACTAATATTTTTCACTTCTCACAAATGGAGCAAAATTCATTTTTCAACCTATGTCATCATCTGTCTATGCCTCTGTTCCTTTCACACCTTAAAGTGTTTTTTCTTGCTTTATGCTTTTCTCCATCTCATACTATCTCAATCCAGTAAAATAGGTTTTTTATTCTTACAGTTTCACTGAAATGGCTTCCATCAAGGTCAGCATCTTTCCAAAGCCAAAGATGATGGTGATGATGATGATGATGATAAATAATAATAATACCCTATCTGTAATGCCTACTATGTGTCAAGCACTATTCTCATTGCTTAATTTATATTAACTCACTTAATTCTTACAACAACCTTTATAAGCAAGGTACCACTGTAATACTCATTGTACAAATGAAAACACTGGAGGGTTAAATAACCTGATAAAGGTCTCACTGTGGATGAGTAATACAGCCGGGGTTTGAACCAGAATCGGTCTGGTTTAGGGCTTTCCATCTGAACCACTGTACTATTCTTTACCACTGCCCTGCTTCCCATCTCAGCAGCACTTATATGGTTGACAATATCCTACATGAATTACTTCATCTTTAGTCCTCTGTGAACCACAGAGTTAAATCTTATTTTAATTAATTAATTAGTTTTCATTTCTTGCTTTCCTGGCCATTCTCTCTGAGTCTTATTTGCTGGCTCCTCCTTCCCGTCCGCCCTCCAAAGGCTGTATTTCCCTAGAGCTCTGTCCTCAGCCCTCTTCTTTACTTGCACCTGGGCTCATAGCTGGAGATACCAGCTCTACACTGCTGACTCTCAAATGCTGTTCCCCCATGAGCTCCAGACTGTACAGAGTCAAAGGCCTATAAGACTTCTCTGCTCTGACTTCTGTTAGGCATCTCAAACTTAACATTGGCCAAGACAAACTATTGACACCCTCCTCTACTCACTCCCACAAAAATCTCCTCCCACATGTCTTTCAAGTCTCAGTTAATGAGAGAAAGGCCATGGGAAATGCATTGCTATATCCAGTGGCACTTGAACCAGGTTCTGTTTGGAGTGTTACATGCATATTTTGGATTCCTATGGTCAGTTTTGGATGGGTGCTGAAAGCCTGTGGAAGCGTTCTGGTAGGAGAGCTAGTGCACACAGTTCAGGAACTGGTTTTGTGTGGCACATGTTCTAGCCAGACACCTGCTGCAGACACCTGGAAACACGTGCTTGGCCACAGCATCACAGTGAAGTGTTAGAGGGACTGGGAATCAGAAGCTGAGAGGAGCTTTTAAGGTGTTAGGAACACTTTAAAGCATTGTTTCCAGTCCTTTGTTTCATCCATACATTTTGAATCAGATTCTCCCTTTTTATAAAGTGACTCTTCCCATTTTATAAAGACATCTGACAGGTAGTATGTGCTTTCCCACACAAATCTGTCAGTTCACTCATCTTTATCCACCACCCCCACCTATGGTTCAAATTTGAAAACCTCCTGAAGCAGAGAATGCTAGTCATTTAGAGGCAGTTGGGTGAAAACTCAAAAGTAAAAATTTGTCTGACACCTTCATTTATCTGGCACCCTAACCTACACCGCAGTGGGCAACTTCTAGATGGATGAACACCAGGACCTTTGTGGCACCTCTCAGGCATCAGGTTGGGTTCACAAACACTACTCGTAAATGTGTACATGTGGCCTTTAAAATTCTTTTCTCCTTTATGCATTTAGACATCAAAAAGTGTCTTAGAAAATCCTCATTTGTACATTGGTACATGGCTTTATCCCCCCAAATCAGATCTTGTTATAATCCAAGTTGTTTCTGGAAGCCAAAAGTATAATCTTGTTTTGAATGGTAAATTCTGCGTCTCCTGAAGAAGCCCAATAATGTCTTCAATGAAAAGGCTGACAATCATTTCACATGCAAAGAGTGGGTGTTTTTCTTGCAAACCTCAGGATGGATGTTATCTCTTAAAGGAACAGTATTTTCTCTTCTGGAAGACACTTCAAGAATCCTCAGTGACATCTAAACTTTGGTGAAGCCTGCAGTGAGTCTGATATAAATCTTGCTTAGAGTTGTTTATTTTTTCCCTAAACCAGTCGGTTAGAAAAATCAAATATTTTACACATTATATTTTATTTCCTCAATTATTTTTAAAAAGAGAGGCTATTTTAGTTGTACTTTAAAATTTGCATAGTTACTGCATGCACGTGGCACTTTGCTCAAAAGATATTTAATGACACAGTGAAAATTCTTTTTCTGTGCAGTATTTTATTACCCAGTTCTCTCTGGAGGGAGCCAGGGTTATCGATTTCTAGGTATACACACTACTCTACCCTTGACC
>VMDR010026527.1:0-13965 GCA_007922815.1 Macrotus californicus
GGATTACACGGTTGTGCCTGTTTGTTTGCAGTGCTGTTTATATTCTGGGCAATGAAATAGGAGTTTCCTAGCTGTATATACCAGATTACTCACCCATGCATACAGTAATATCTAATGAAATAATCAAAATGATTTCATCTGCTTTTGGACTATTTTATATGGCTTGCACTATAGGATTTATAAAAGAAATTTAGTTAAGGTGGATTGTTAAATATATTTGGGGAAATATGAGCTACATTTTAAATTTATTGGGTCTAAAGAACATTTAGTCAATTTAACCCTTAACTTGTGCCTAGAAACGACAGCACACACATAATATGCAAACACCAACCTAATTGCTGTGCTTTTCTGCTTCTTTCACGGGCATATATATTACTCATTCCATGATCTGTGGTTTAATTCTTATGCCCCTCCCTCTGATTTTTGATAATGGTGAACAAAACTCAAACTTCCAGAAGTTCAGTAGGAGGTTTCATACTTGGACACGTTATCTTTATGTAAATACTCAGGTTTTACAATGCTTAATTGCCCTGGTACCAAACTACATGGTGGAGATATTTTGGGGTGTGACTTAGGAACCAACTTTATAAAGAGTGTTAGTATGTTATAAAACTGTAGCTAATTTAAAACCAAATATAGCTGTTCATATTCAGAGTGCATTTTCACAAAGTGGGTGATTTAAGCATTTCTTCGGTCACTTACGGACAGTTGAACTTCTTTTAATCCTCACCCAGTGATATGTTTTTTTATTTTTTAGAGAGAGAGGAAGGGCAACAGAGAAACATCAGTTGGTAGCCTCCCCTGTGCAGCCAACAGGGGATCACACCCTCAGCCTAGGTGTGTGTGCTGACTGGGAATGGAACCTGCAGCCTTTTGGTGTTCTGACCAGTTGAGCCGCCTGGACAGGACAACCATTGGGCATTTTAAAGTGTTACATGTATGATCTTAAAACGTCAGTTTTTATATTAAAAGTAGAAATTTGATGTTTTTATTTGCAAAAAACTTGAGATTTTAAGGTTTTTTCATTGCAAATGACTTTCAGATTTTGAGTACCCTCTGTCATGCTTCCATCTTACGTTATTTTAAAGCACCAAACCAATCTTTTTCCTTTACAGTTCTGATACTGCAATACTGAAATTTTGTTCAATGAAATTGTCCCATTTCAAGTAAAGTAACTGAAGTTGAAAATAACAGAAATTTCAGTATGTAATTACTTCATGTTAGATTCACAGCTTCATGAGTTTTTTACAAGCCTGATTGTATTGAGTCTGTATGTATGTTCTAACTCTTTTAAAGTCCTCGGGCTTGTCTGATGAGATCCTTACTGAACATAATTGTTTACTCTTGTTCTAATTTTTTTTATCCTCACCCAAGGACATGCTTATTGATTTGAGAGAGAGGGGAAAGGAGGGAGAGAAACGTGTGTGAGAGAGCAACATGGATCAGTTGCCTCACACACACGCCCCAATGGGACTGAACCAGCATCCTAGGCGTGTGCTCTGACTGGGAATCAAACCCACAACCTTGAGCCACACCAGGCAGGGCCTAATGTTTTAAATGACTTGTCAATTGAATGCTTTCTTGTTAAATAAGTTAGATCTTCTTCTTTTAATCAAAGTCCTGAAGTATAAATATAAATAATGTCTCTTATAAATCATCCTCCAGCTTTCTCTCTGGGAAAATCTATTAAGTGATTCCTCCTTGCCCTAATAATGGGGTGGGGGAAGTTTCCAGCAGATTCCAGGCTGTTCTTAAAGTTTCTGCAGGTCATTCTCTCACTGGCACATAAAGTCAAGATGGTCATGAGTCCAGAAATGCATTTCAAGTATTTGCTTATGAACTGTCTCAGACAGAATGGAAAAGTAATTAAAAGTACTATTTTTCTACCAAAAAGTGAGGAAAACCAAACAAACTCATACTGACAGGGAAAACTGATTAATCTAGCAATTTATCAGTATTTGTTCTTGATATGGAATTTTATTAATTCCTGTTCATAAAGTCTGTAACAAAATGGTATGGAATAATAGCCTTTACTTGGAGGTTAAGTCATCATTATTTGCTATGAATGAACATAAATGACAGATGAGAGGTGAATAGCACAGAATCTGTCATTGCCAAATTATTTGTGAATGTATTGTTTAGGTTTAATTTCCCTAATTGTTTTTCGGTATTAGCAGTGGTGTATGTGTGTGGGTGTGTGACCACAAAGCTTCTTTACAAAATTTAATTCTGAAACTTCTTTAGAAAATTTAGGTCTGAAGATAGGAAGAGAAAGTGGGCCAGGAGTAACAGATGATTCTTTTTTACATGGTTCTTACTGTGATCACAGGGGGGAAAATAACCCAAGTGCTCTCTAGATTTGTCGCTGAGCGTTTTTGTTTTGTTTTTTTTGCTTGCATTTAAACTTGAAATGTATGGACAGAATGAGACAATCAGTTAAAACTAGAAATAAATGTTACAAACTTAATGGCCTTATTTTACTATAGCAATAAAATGACCAAGTGCAATGACTTGATTTAATAAAATCATCTTTTGAAAGTTGCTGCTATGAATATTTTTAGCCATAAAATTTTACCCTTGTTTTCTCCTGACTTTTCTTCAGTAATTACAATGTAATGCAGTTGGTGTTGTGGTATGCTAACATTCCAGGGTGGGTGGGGAAAAAATATATGTAAAAAACTCAAGAAACTCAAAATTCACTGACTTGTTTACAGGTGCTGTAAAAAAGCATGCTTCTGCTTCAAAAAGAAAAAGAATAAAGAATACTATTGCCAGTTGTGTCTGTCTCTCGGTTATTTTCCATTATCTTCACATATGCTTATTGCAGAGTACAATGAAAATTACAGTGTTTCAGTTTTGTAAATAAAAGAAACAGTGCAGATACTAAAATGAAAGCATTAAAAGTTCTAAATTTGTGTGATTTTACTAAACATTTGTGAGTCTGTTTTTTCACTGAGAACGGTGAGACAGTATTTTCTACGTCTCAGGAATATTGGGGGTATTTGGAGTGATTTGTCTAAAGTTTCTTACAGCGTATTTGGCATGGAGGAGGGTTTTTTTTAATGGAAGCTGCTCTTTGGCTCTTCCCAAAAGCAGTTTGCAGTGATGGATGTGGTTAAGAGAAAGGAGGCTCCTACTTCCCTTCTCTGGGGGAAGACATCCCTATTCATTTGTGTTCACAATGGAGCACCTGCCACCTTACAAATTCTGCCTCCCCGGCCACCCAGGGAGGACTTTGGCCCAAACTATGTTACTGCTGGAGGGGCTGAAATTTTAAAAATTTGAAACACAAAGAGCCAGTCTCACAGCATGGGAGCTCTGCAATTCTTCTGTCATCTGGGGAAAGGTGATACGAAAGAACCAATTTAAAGCGTAAAGAGGTGGAACCATTCCACAAGGATTTTAAAACTGATTACAAATCATTCTTGAGCCTCAACTACCCATCCATTGCTTGGTTTTGCTCCTAACTGCCTGAATGTCTGCACTCAGAACTGAAAGTTCTGGTAAATCCAAAAACAAGGGGAGACATGAAGGCCTATGTACTGTTCGTGACAATATTCCACATAATCTCAGCCCTGAGATCATCAAAACTAGTTATGGGCAAAGAGCACATTACCAATGTTTATGTCCCCTGGGTGAATTTAGGTTATAGATCCCCAACAGTTACAGGGACAACTAGTTGGTGTCTTAGCCGTCAGTGCTGGCTCCTCTGCCCCAGGCCAGTCCACCAGACTTGTCACCTGGACCTCTGGCAGTCAGAGGGTTACTAAGGCTCTGCAGAGGGGTCCTCGGGATACAGTAAAAGAGAACCCACACCATTATGTCCTGTGGCGGCCTCATTTCTTACAAAACTCAGAAGCAGCAGAATTTTTTTTAAGCCACATACATGACCCCAGGCTCCCTAGAAAACCACTAAGACCTGAAACAGGAAAGGAGTGAGACCCCATTATGAAACTTAAACCTTGGTTTAATAAAGTTCCTCTCGGCATGCGGGGGTGGGGCTGGGGGGATCCATTGATCTGCCGGGCTGGAAAGGGTAGCTGCTTGCGGCAGGTGGAAGGGTAGCGGTGCTGAGATGCTCTGGTACCTTCTGAGCGTGGGCGGCAACTGTCGTCAAACGGCGATCCCGAGGCCTGCGCTGTCTGTGTCACATCCTGCGCTGTGCGCGGGGCTCCCACAGCTGCTGCGCGCCTGCCACCGTTGGTCTCGGGCGGATGCGCGCCGGCCACACCAGCTGCCGGACCGCTGCTGCCGCTTTGGCAGGTTGGCGGGGCAGCAGGGCGGATGCGGCGGGTTGAAGAGCTGGGAAGAGCGCTGTGTGGGTGGCGGTGCTGTGCCTGCTCTGGTTAAGTGCTCAGTGCCGGCGTCAACATTGTCAACACGGTGATGCTGGGCACCTTCCTCAAGCAGTGACCCAGCCTCTGCGTCATATGCTGGCGCTGTGCACGGGGCTCCCACGCCTGCTGCGCGCCTGGCCCGCGTCCCGCCTGCACCCTACCCCGGTCCCGGCTCAGGCAGGCTGGCCGGGGTGCAGGAGGGCAGAGGGTAGCGCAGGTGCAGAGTGTTGAAGCGGCAGAGCCGGACGGCTATGGGGGCGGCGGGGCTGTGCCTGCTCAGCTGAAGTGCTCAGCGGGCCGGCATCATTGTCCCCACCTGCTCCTCCCACCATCTACTCCCCAACCCTGGCGCCACGCCATGCCATGCCACGCCACGCGAATTTCCTGAGTGGCTGACTGCATTTCGCAACTTATTCTTTAGCTCGAACTCTCTTTTTGAAAGAGATGGATTTCTAAGTCTGTTGTAAGCATGAGGGTGATGTCACTACCCAAAGAAGGTGACGCAGGGGTTGATGGGACAAGGCCAGCTCCAGAATTTCCTGACCGACTGGCTGACTGCAGCTTCGGCAACTTACTCTTTAGCACTACCTGTCTTCCTTTCAGAAGTTTGATTTCTAAGTCTTTCTATTGTAGTTGAAGTCGATAAGCAACAGTCTGCTGCTCCATTTGAAGCTCTGATCTTCATACTTCTGTTCTAAATCACTACAGAGTTTTACGTCTCTCATTCTCTGCTCTTAAAATTGCCTGAGTGGCTTCAACCTCTTTAGAGTCAGGTAGGTGTCTTTTCCTCTTTTTTGAATTCCTTCATCAGCATCTCTTTTATGAAGTTAAGAGATGTGTCCTGTGAAGGAAGCTACACTGCCACCCACTTGCCCCAGGGAATGGCCTTAGCCACAGCCAAGGCCACCAAACCAGGAGGCCATTGCTGCGGGTCATGGGACTGACCTGGTCCACTCTGCCCAAAGCTTCCAGAGCAGTCAGACAGCCCGGCCAACTGCCCACGAATTGCTGTGTGGGCGGAGGTAACGATCACTTCGCAATGATCCATTGCTAGGCAATGCCTGAGTTGGGGGGTGGCCTTCCACATTGGGCACCCAGGAAGGAAGAAGCCTGGCCTGGGCCTGCCAAGGGGCTCTTCTTCAGAGACTGGTCCCCCGCGGGCCTCCTCTGTTTCTTCTGTCTCAAAAAATACACATTGCCTTTGACTTTCTTGTCACACAGTTCATATTGTCCTGCAGCTTGTGATTTCCATGCCACAGGTTTTTTACCTTTCAGGTAGATTTCACAGTGACACGCTTCCTCTTAAGACCACAAGTGGGCGTATTTGGGCAAATGTCCATGCCCGTGCATCACGCCTACACTGGTAATGTTTCCATTGCAGCTCCTGGTGCCCACTCCTCCAGAGCTGTCATCAGTGAGCGTTGCCTCAGAGTCACCCTACAGGATGGCCTTGCAAGGCCTGCTCTGATCACCAATCTAGGAATTGATAAAGCAGAGAGCATGTTTGCTGTGTTTGTAGGTGACACCACATTGGAAGAGATGGTGGTTAGAACTGGGAAGGTTAGCAAGGACTTGAGGCAGAATCAGTAGGAACTAAAGGAGACTTTGGGTTGGGTTTGGTGTGAGGAGGGAAGGTATTTGAACATATATGGATGTTAATGGGATGAAGCATCGCAGAGGGAGAAATGGATGAGGCAGGGAACAGGAATAAGGAATGCTGTCCTGAGGAAGTCTGAGAAGGGGACAGAGCTACTGAGAAGGGGCAAGTGTTGACAGGAAGACAGACACTTCCTCTAACTTGACATAAGGGAAGGAGAAGAAGGTGGGAGTGAATGCAGTGGGGTCTGTGGGTTTGTTGGTGAGAAGTGGACAGAGTTTACATCTGATGGTTTCTATTTTCTCTGCAAAATGTCAGGTGACCTTGATAATGTGAGGGGTGGGGAGGACTTTGAGCAAAGGTATATCATTAGTCATCCAGGGTCGTGGGAAAACAAGCCTGCCAGGGAATCACAGCAGGATTGACCGACCAACTGCATGGCAGACTGTGGGATTCTGTGTTCATTATTTTCAAGAGAAAAGACCCATGTTTTATATCAGTCCAATCTAAGACACACCTCTGAAAGTGGGATACATACTAGTATTGTTCCAGTTTTTTAGTGTTGTTTCAGAGTTTAACTGTCAGCATTGTTTGTTCTCAGTGGTCCGTAGAACAGTGGGCATCTTACAATGAGTGGCATCTTAGAGTCAGTGAGATGTGGCTTAGCTGCCTGTGTGAAGACATGTGAAGCCACTTCTTTCAGGGTTGGTTTTCAGAGACAAGATGAACAGGTAGCAGCTTGACCATAGCTGTCAATCACAAAGAGGCCCATTTGAGGCCACCCACATTTATCGTAAGTCCAACCTCATTGTAAGCCCTGTCTCCTGAGATGATCAGCCTTGCATTACCAGAAATGTTTCATCTGGAAACTTAGTCTACAAGGTCAATCCCTAAGCTCTTTTGCCAGTTTAAGAGTCTATCATAAAATTTTCTCGTAAGCTCAACTCTTGTAAAACAACAGAACTCCTTTGTCAAGGAGTCCAATATTGGATGCTCAGAAGTTGTATCTCAAGTAGAGAGGTGGCCATTGAAGAAAGGATCCAGAGAGCATTCGTATCCATTCAAAAAATATCATTTACCTACTACATTCCAAGCAAGGCAGTCTGTTAGGTTTGAGGGAAATAAGAATACATAAAATCTGGGTCTCTGACCTACCGGAGCTCACAATCTGTCATGAGACAAGAAACAGAGAGTTGTCACCAGAGGCATTCATTCCTCTCGGCACTTGTGGAGCACATACCTGTCGAGCTCATACAAAATGTCAGGCATTTTCGAGGCCCTAGAAACACAGCATTAACAAAATTGACTAGATTCCTGCCTCCATAATCCTTGGGGAACAAAACTAATCAATAACATTCCCAATCATTATCATTTTGATGAGTTACATGGATTAAAAACATAAGTGGAGCCCTGGCCAGGTGGCTTGGTTGGAGTGCCGTCCTGTGCACCAAAATGTTGCAGGTTCAATTCCCAGTCAGGGCACATAACTAAGTTGTAGGTTCGATCTCCAATCGGAGTGTGTATGGGAGGCAACCAATCCATGTTTCTTCCTCATATTGATGTTTCTTTGTAAATATATCCTTGGATGAGGAATACAAAAATTAAATAAAAAAGCATATCCTTGGGTGAGGATTAAACATTTTTTTAAAGTGGAATGTGAGAGCCCTGATCGGTGTGGCTCAGTTGCTTGGGCACCCTCCAGCAAAGTGGAAGGTTGAAAGGTCACCAGCTCTGTTACTAATCAGGTCCTGGTCTGGGCATGTAGGAGAGGAAACCAATCGATATTTCTCTTTCACATCAATGCTTCTCTCCCTCTCTTTCTCCTTCCCTTCCCCTCCCTCTAAAAATAAAATCTTTGTTTTAGAAGTGGAGTATGAGAAAGAATGATTGAAGAGCTGCTTTAGACAGGTGTTAGGAGTATCAATTAAGCTAGTTTGACCACAAGTAATAGAAGACCTAACAGTAACACAAGTCTTAGGAGCATTAATTTTTTTTTTTTTAAAGCCCAGAGGTTATTGATCCCAGGGCAGGTTTAGTAATTAAGTGGTGTCATCAAAGCCCAAGCCTTTTCCATCCTTCTCTTTCCCCACCCACAACGTTTTGGCATTTTCCTCAGGCTTGTGGTGTCATGGTGGCAAGACGGTTGCCATAGCTACAGACATCACCTTCTCTTACAGGTTTGAAAGCCAGAAGACAAAAAGAGGTAGGGGAAGATGGGAAAGATAACCTTTGTCCTAGTGTTGCTCTCTCATTTTATCAGGAAAAAATCCTTCCTACAAGCTCAATCCTTTCCCAGCTGACTCCTCCCAAAACTCACTGAACACAAATGGTCACCTGTCCACATCTAATTCTGTGACCAGAAAAGTGGCCACAATTGGGCAAAATCATTATGAGTGGTCAAATATAGGTGTTTGGCAAGAAAGAGAGAATGACCTTGGGTGGGTAAAAGGAGGTGACATTTGAACTCAAATCTGAACGATGAGCTGACGGTTGAAAAAGAGTTGGGGGTGGGAGAATGAGAATAAAAAATGATAAGGTGCTGTCAGGCCCATGTACTGTGTACCGTGGTGGTACTGGGGCAGGGTAGTTGGTTGTGGAAGACGAGACAGTGGAGGAGACACTTGGGGACAAGGATGGGCGGTGGCCATTCTGGCTGCAGCAGAAGCCAATGGAAAAGAAAAGGGGTGTGGCCCAATTTCACATTAGGCTACAGCCAGATGAACAAGACAAGGTAGATCTCAACCCTGGTGAAGATGACTTCAGAGGGGAAGATTCAGGTTCCAGCATCACAGAATGAGTGAGTAGGTAAATGTGTGCAAAAGGAGTGTACTCAGTTTCACCTCAGGCTTTGGAGGAGACTTTGTTGAGAAAGAGACAGTGGGTTGAATCATGACCGAGGACAAGGAGTTTGCCGGCCAGCAGAGGTGGGAAGGTTGTCCAAGTTCTAGGGCCCAGCATGCACAGGGGCCTGGAGACTCTAACGACACAAGGAAACCAGTCAGTAAGGCATCGCCTGCCTATAATGTGTGACTCAAGGAGGGACTGGTGACCAGGCTGGAGCCATGCTCACGAGCTCTGCTTATTGGGTTAGAGAAGTGCTTTCCTTTTTTTTAATTTTATTTTTCAACCATAGTTGACATTCAATATCATTTTATATTAGTTTTAGGTTTACAGAATAGTGATTAGACAATTTTATAATTGACAGCGTGATCCCCGGATAGTTCCAGTACCCACCTGGTACCACATGTAGTTATTAAAATATTTTTTTCACTTAAAATTTTTAAAATTGATTACTTTTTTCAATCAGTTTACATTTCAGTATTAATCTGTAGTAGTTTCAGACGTGCAGCAAAGTGGTTAGAAAATCATGTACTTGACAGAGGGGTCCCCTTCTGCTCCCAGTACCCACCTGGCCCCACACATAGTTATCGTGGTACTATCGATGGCATTGCCGATGCTGCAGTCTGCATCTCTGTGACCCTTCTGTAACCAGCAACCTGTACTGCTTCAGCCCTTCGCCCAATTTACCCCGCTCCCAAACTCCCTCCCCTCGGACAGCTGTCAGTCTAGTTAAATGTTATTGACAATTCTATCCCTGTGACCATTTTGTAACTGCCAACTTGTACTTCTCAATCCCCCCTCCTTTTCCATGCGTCCCCCAAGCCCCGCTTTCCTCTGGCTACTGTCAGCCTGTCCTCTGCGTGTATGAGTCTGTTTCTGTTTTGTTTGTTTGAAACGTTTGTTATTTAGAGTTCACATATAAGTACCATCACATGGAATCATATTTCACCTTAAAGTAAAATATAATAATATTGAATATCAACTGTAATGGACAATTTGAAAAATACTGGTTCTGGGTCACCTAGAATTCAGTTCAACTATGGGCTTTGTTACTACTTGTATGGCCTTGGGAAAGTTCTTAACTGCTCTGCCTAGTTCACTTATTTACAAAACGAGGAGTAATGTTGCTTAATGTTAAGCCTGTGGGTGGCTATATACATTAGATATAATTCCTGTGCAGTGCTTACCAAGTGCCTGGTACAGATTAAGCTGCAAATAAATGGTAACTATTTTGTTTTTTGAACGTTTGGGGGACAGCTTAATAAACTGCCACACGACACAATGGAATATCATACAGCCATGATGATGAAGGTCTTGTGTTTGGGTTTCTGAATAATTTATAATGTGAACATCAGAATTGTAATAATAAAGACTATATACGTATGAAATCTGTCCAGAAAAAGTCCAGCCATTGTTAATTCAACAAGAAAGGTTTGCACGACATTGATGTCACCTGGAAGCCAAGGAGAGTGGACTGGAATGCACATGCATGAACAATGACGACTTCAGTGGGGGCAGTAGACACGGTTGAGTGAGCAGGTGTACTGTGTGGCTGTCACATTCAAAATGACTGAGTAGAACAATGAATCTGCATCAAATTTTGCGTTAAGTTTGAATATTCCCCTGCGGGAACTATTCAGAAGGTTTAGAAGGTCAGTGATTGGCAGCTTCATCACGACAACATGCCCCCTCAGGCATCATGTCTTGTGCAGAGGTTTTTGGTGAAACATCAGATCACCCAGGTGACTCAGCCCCCACAACACCCAGATTTGGTGCCCTGTGACTTTTGGCTTTTCCCAAAACGTTTGAAAGGGAAGAGATTTCAGACCATCAATGAGATTCAGGAAAATGCTATGGGACACCTGATGGCTATTGGGAGAACTGTGTGAGGTCCCAAGGTGCCTACTTTGAAGGGGACTGAGGTGTCATTGTCCTATGTACAACGTTTCTTGTATCTTGTATCTTTTTCAATAAATGTCTCTGGTTTTCATAGTACACGGCTGGACACCTTTTGGAGAGATCTTGTATATACATTATGATCACCTCGCATAGTCAACAGGTGCATTTGGCTGCTGAAAGTTGTAACTTCAGCAAAACTATATATTTCAATATATTCTTGTCGATGTTTTTAAGTAGAAGAAGCCCATGCAGGGCATAGCATCTTGGGGGAAAAGAAAAGGCAGAGCAGGGCCCGTGGCAGAGCTGTGGGAGGAATGGAGCCTGTCGCCCATGGCCAGACCAGGCCTGCCCTGCGACCTCGAGAACAGGGAGACAGGAGTGTATCAGATGAGTTAGGGAACCATCTAGCCCAGCTGAAGAAGGCAGGGCGAGAGCTGAGAACAAAGGCATGGAGGCTAAAGAGAGTGGGCATGTGCCCAGACTGCAGGGCTTGGTGTGGAGGTTGAAGGTGGGTTTGGGGTGACAGGACAGGGGTCAGAGGGGCCCAGGAGCTTTGGCTCCATCCTGTGGGCAAACGGAGGCCTTTGGAGCTACACTGGGGCCACGGGCCAGGCAGGGTGCAGCAGCGCCAAGCATCCAGCTGCCCCTCCACTGACAGGAAGGCAGAAGCCCACAGGAAAGGGCTCCAGGGCAGAGTGCAGCAAATCCTACTTGGGAAGACCCAGGACACAGGCACTCCAGCCGGAAGGGAGTCGCCTGGGCCAGAGAGGATGGTGCTGGCTGCACTGGACCCCCACACGGGCCACAGCCACCCCCATCCTCAGCCCCGAGGCCTGGCACTCCCTGGCTATAAGGAACAGGAGGACAAGAATGATGTTCATCCAACATGTGGGCAAAAAGGACTCCTGCTCCCAGGGTCCTCGGCCTTCTGCGCCTGTTCCACCTCCAGGAACCAAAGAAGGTCACCATCTCAGGGCGTGGGGGCCTGGAGGAGACTTAGCCCCCAGCTTCGGGGCCATCAGGGGCCCCAGGCCTTCACAGACTCGGACACAGGACAGGCCACTCACGGAAGCCACATCCCAAAGTCGACCCAGCTCCTCGTCACTGAGCTGCCGCTGTCACAGGGACAGGTGCTGTCCTGCTCTTGCCAGAGCAGCGAGCCCCCTTCCCGAAGTGCGCGTTGCATCCATCTCTAATGACCACTCCTGCGGCAGCGCCACGGTGCACGGCCCGGGTCCCCGCACAGAGGACCATAGCGGCTGCTCCGCGCCGGCCGGGCTGTGGCGACCTCAGCAGGAGCAGCCAGCCACCCTGGAGCCTGCCGCTGCCACTTGAGCCCCTGGTGAGGACTGTCACTGTTATCTCCTGGTGTCATTCTCACTGTTGAACTTCAACAGACTCAATTCGATGAGCTGATATTCCGTGTTTTCCCCCACCCCTCATTCCCCACTCTGAAATGGTTCTGGAACTTTCATGGATGATTTACTCAAGATCTTAGGTTACAAGGCCCTTTAAGTATCTGTTAGGAGCTGTGCTACTTTTACCCAGAAAAATGAACTGAAAAAATAACCCACACACTTTTCCATGGGGTTGTTCACTGACTCATTGAGACCTCTATGGAAGAACCTTTGCTACTGAATAAGAGTGTAGAAACAACTTTATTACCACATAATGTTCAACTATTTTTAAATTTTTTTATTGAATTGAGAGAAAGAGAAAAACATTGATTTGTTGTTTTCTAATGATTGAAACCACAGAAGAAATTAGTTTTGATATTATATAATTTAACCCCTCCTTTCTTTCTCTTGTATTCTTTCTTTCTTTCTTTTTTTTTTTTAGCATTTTTAAAGTATATTTTATTGATTACGCTGTTACAGTTGTCCTAATTTTTCCCTCTTTGCGCCCCTCCGCCTGGTACCCCTCTTCCCTTCAGCATTCTCTGCTTAGTTCATGTCCATGGGTTGTGCATATAAGTTCTTTGGTTTGCACATTTCCTGTGCTATTCTTTTTAAAAATATATTTTATTGATGATTTTATTACAGTTGTCCCCCCTACCCACCCCCCGCCCTACATACCCCTTCCCCCCCACAAACCCACTCTTTAGTTCATGTCCATGGGTCATATATATGAGTTCTTCAGCTTCTACATTTCCTATACTATTCTTACCTCCCCCTGTATATCTTCTACCTACCACTTATGCTTCTTATTCCCTGTACCTTTTCCCCCTCTCTCCCCACCCACTCCCCTGATGATAACCCTCTGTGTGATCTCCATTTCTGTGATTCTGTTCCTGTTCTAGTTGTTTGCTTAGTTTGTTTTTGTTTTTGTTTTAGGTTCAGTTGTCAATAACTGTGAGTTTGTTGTCATTTTACTGCTCATATTTTTATCTTCTTTTTCTTAGATAAGTCCCTTGAACATTTCATATAATAAGGGTTGGGTGATGATGAACTCCTTGAACTTGACCTTACCTGGGAAGCACTTTATCTGCACTTCCATTCTAAATGATAGCTTTGCTGGATAGAGTAATCTTGGATGTAGTTCCTTGCCTTTCATGACTTGGAATACTTCTTTCCAGCCCCTTCTTGCCTGTAAGGTTTCTTTTGAGAAATCAGCTGACAGTCTGATGGGCACTCCTTTGTAGGTTACTGTCTCCTTTTCTCTTGCTACTTTTAAGATTCTCTCTTTAGGGAGTGTGGTGGGGGGTAAGGGGTGTGCAGGGCAGAGTGGGGGAAGATGGGACAACTGTAATAGCATAATCAATAAAATATGTTAAAATTAAAAAAAAGATTCTTTATCTTTCATCTTGGGTAATGTAATTATGATGTGCCTTGGTGTGTTCCTCCTTGGGTCCAACTTCTTTGGGACTCTCTGAGCTTCCTGGACTCCCTGGAAGTCTATTTCCTTTGCCAGATTGGGGAAGTTCTCCTTCATTATTTGTTCAAATAAATTTTCAATTTCTTTCTCTTCCTCTTCTCCTTCTGGCACCCCTATGATTCGGATATTGGAACGTTTAAAGACATCCTGGAGGTTCCTAAGCCTCTCCTCATTTGTTTGAATTCTTGTTTCTTCATTGTGTTCTGGTTGAATGTTTCTTTCTTTCTTCTGGTCCACACCATTGATTTGAGTCCCGTTTTTCTTCCCCTCACTGTTGGTTCCCTGTACATTTTCCTTCATTTCCCTTATTGTATCCTTCATTTGTTCATCTAATTTGTGACCAAATTCAACCAAGTCTGTGAGCATCCTGATTACCAGTGTTTTGAACTGTGCATCTGATAGGTTGGCTATCTCTTC
>VMDR010026528.1:0-13966 GCA_007922815.1 Macrotus californicus
GTATTTATGAGTGATCTCCCCCACTATATTTGGGCAGATCAAAGGTTGCCTATACCTTCCTCATTGAAATATTTATCAGTGTTCTACTCTGAGGCAACTGCTGTATGAGGAACTAAAAAATATATAAACAACACACAATACTCCCTGGTCTCAAGAAATCATGCAATTTCATTTAGGGCCTCATAGGCCAAGATAAAGAATTTAGATTTTGTTTTTACAAAAGAAAGCAATTGAGTATCAAGCAGGGAACATATAAGATTTTATTTGTGGCCCTGGCTGGTGTGGCTCAGTGGATTGATCACTAGCCTATGAATAGAAAGATGGCTGGTTCAATTCCCAGTCAGGGCACATGCCTAGGTTGCGGGCCAGGTCCCCAGTTGGTGATGAGCAAGAGGTAACTGACCGATGTTTTTCTCCCTCTCCTCTAAAAAATAAATTAAAATCTTTAATAAAAATTTGTTTAAAAGATTTATTTATGCTCTAACATTATACAAATATTCTGTGAAGAACAAAGAAGTCAAGAGATTAAGCAAGGAGACCAGTAGGGCTACTGCAATAGTTCAGGCAAGAGATGACAGTGCCGTGGAGTAGAGGTTGATAGACGAACAAAGTGAGAAGTGGACAGGTTTGACCAACAGTTAGGCAGTAAATCCGATCTTTGAAAAAGGAGCAAAGAAAATTCAAAGGACAGAAACATTCTCATCAATATATGGTGTTAGAACAACTAGACACACATACACACAATTTTCCTTTCAAAAAAGTTAACTCAAAATGAATCACAGACCTAAATGTAAAAGTCAAAACTATAAAATTTCCAGAAGATAACACAGGAGAAAATATAAGTGACCAGGGTTTTGCAATGGGTTTTCAGATAAAACAACAAAAGCATGATCCATTAAAGAAAAAACTGATGAAGCAGACTTCATTAAAATTTAAAACTTCTGCTATGCAAAAAAGACACTGTTAAGTGAGTGAAAAGACAAGCCAGAGTAGAAAATAGTTGCAAAACACTTACCTGGAAAAGGACTGATATCCAAATACACAAAGAAGCCTTAAAACTCAGCAAAAAAAAAACCAACCAAAACTGACTTTTATAATGGGCAAAATATCTGAACAAATACTTCACCAAAGATGTTACACAGATAGAAAATAAGCACATGAAAAGATACTCAAATACTTAAGTCATTAGAGAATTAAACTAAAACAATGAGACACCACCACACACCTATTAGAGAGGCTCTCCAAACTCTGACACCACCAAATACTGGTGAGAATGTAGAGCAGCAGGAACTCACATTTACTGTTGGTGAGAATGCAAAATGGTAAAGCCACTGTGGAAAACAGTTTGGCGATTTCTTGTAAAGCTACCGTTATTAGATCCAGCAATTGCACTATAGAGGTTATTTTCCCAAATGAGATGAAAATATATGCCCACAAAAAACCTGTAAACAAATGTGTACAGCAGCTTTATTCTTAAGTGCCAAAAATTGGAAGCAACCAAGATGTCCTTCAAAGTCGAATGCGTAAACAAACTGTAGTAGATCTACAGTGATAAAAACAAATTTGCTATCAAGCCACAAAAAGACAAGAAGAAACCATAACTGCATATTGCTAAGTGAAAGATGCCAATGAGAAAAGGTTACGTACTGTGTGATTCCAGCTATATGATAGTCTAGGAAAGCAAAACAAGAGGCAGTAAAAAATATGAAAAATAAAATAGCAATAAACACATATCTATCAACAATTGAATCTGAAAAACAAAATAAGCAAACAAGCAAAACTGAAACAAACTAATAAATACAGAAAACATTCTGACAGTTGCCAGATGGGAGGGGGGTTGGAGAGATGGGTGAAAAAGGTGAAGGGATTAAGAAGTACAAATTGGCTGTTACAGAATAGTCACAGGACATGAAATACAGACAATAATATTTTAATAACTATGTATGGTGTCAGATTAGTATGAGATTTAACAGGATGATCACCTAGTAAGTTATGTAACATCTAATCACTGGGGTATACACCTGAAACTAATATAACATCATACGTCAACTATAATAAAAAAATTTAAAAGTGACCCTCGCCAGGTGGCTCAGTTAGTTGGAGCATCATCCCATACACCAAAACGTTGCAGGTTCAATCCCCAGTGAGGGCACATACTTAGGGTGCAAGCTTGATCCCCAGAGCACATATGGGGAGTAATTGATCAACGTTTCTCTCCATCCCCCAACCCCACCCCTAAAATCAGTAAACAGATCCTCAGGTGAGGATTAAAGAGAGTAAATAAAAAAGTAAATAAATAAATACTTTTTAAAAAGATCAGTGGTTGCTTGTGATTAGGGTTGTAAGGAATGAATACTAGAGCAGAAGATTTTTAAGGGCAGTGAAACTTTCCTGTAAGACTTTAACAGTGGATATATGACATTATGCATTTAGCAAAACCCACAGAATTACATGACATGAAGAGTGAACCCTAATGTAAACTATGGACTTGGATATTTTAAAACTGATTAAACTATAATATGTACTAAACTAATGCAAGATACTAATAGACAAGAGGAAAGAAATTAACGTGGAAACTCTCTGTACTTTCTGCTCAATTTTTCTGTAATCCAAAAAACAGCCGAAAACATCAAATCCAAAACCAATAAGACCAATGAATAATGAAGATGGCCTATGGCAGGTGAAGAAGAGCCTGCTCCGTGGTTTCGACATGAGATGAACGGCAGTGCTGCACTGAGATCAGAGAGATCAAGAAAAAAATAGTTCAGGGTTGCATATGTTAATTTTTTTAGTTATCCAATGAGATATCAAAATTGGAGATGAGGAGGTGGCTGAGAAGGAGGTAAAAACTTGGAAAGAGTTAACAAAAGAAAAGTATTGAATTGGCCAAAAAGTTCATTTGGCTTTTCCCATAAGATAGCTCTAATAGCACTTAGTTGTCTTTAACTTCATTCAAAACAATTTTTAGGTTGTATTGTGACAGGTGTCATATCAGTGTGCATTTAAAAAAAATCAAAATTGGTGAACTTCTGTGTAGCCATTTTAACATTGATGATGGAAGATACACAACATTTTCAGTGTATTATGCTTTATTATCTCAAGAAAGGTAAAAAACACAATTAAAACACATAAAAAGATTCGTGCAGGGTATGGAGAAGGTTCTGTGACTGAACATGTCAAGTGGTTTGCGAAGTTTCTTGGTACTATTAACATTTTGGCCAAATAATTCTTTGTTGTAGGGCTGTCTGATGCATTGAAAGATGTTTAGTAGCATACCCGGCCTCTACCCACTAGAAACCAACAGTGGGAGATATCCAACATATTCAAATATCCAAATCAATAAAGTTATTGGTCTAAATGAAAAATGTGTCTTTTATTTTACAGAAAAAAAACTAAATGAACTTTTTGGCCAACCAACTATAAAGCTAAGGGAATGAATAAGATAACATCATCTAAGTGTAAAGGGAAGAAGAGGTCAGGGAAAAAGTTCAAGGACTGAGCACTGAACTACACAGGTGGATGAAAGAGTAAGACCAGCAACAGCAACTAAAAAGGCTGTGAAGAAAACCAGAAATTGGTCAAGAAAAAAGCATTTCAGAAAGGAGTGTTCAACTACACTGAATTCTAAAATGTCAAGTAAGAAGGGGCAGATAAGTGTCCAGTGGACATGGCAACAGGAAGTACCTAGACGACAGTGACAAAAACTGTCATAGTGGTAACAGCAGCAAAAGCGAAACTGGAATAGATTGAAAAGTAAATAGAATTTGAGAAATTATAACATGAGTAGACAATTCTTGGTAATAAAAGTGAGCATATTCAGTAGTTGGGTGTGGGGAAAGGGTCAGGGTGGTTTCCATTTCTTAAGATGATACACGACAGTATAATTAGATGATGGTGGGAATGCTCTAGTAGAGAGGAAGACTTGCTCATAGAGAAAATATTTAAGCCACTAATTCTTGGACAAAATACAAGAGATAGATCCAGGCTCTAGAGCACAATGGAAAAAAAAGTTCTTTGAAAACAGGGATACAGAGGTAGAAACAGCTTACTTAGTATTTCCCATGCTTGGGAGATACGTGAACTTTAGTAAGTACATGTGCGACAGGATTCAATAAATCCAATTAAATAATTGCATTTAATTATTGCATTAGGAAGCATTGCATTACTGAATTTAAATAATTGTGTTAGGAAGGCTCCCAGTAAAGAACCCTCAGTTATAAGTGTTAAGATTCAAACTAAATTGAATGCAAATTCAAATATTTAAAAATGCATACTGGCCCTAGCCAGGTGGCTCAGCTGGTTGGAGCACAGTCCCATACATCAAAAGTTTACGGGTTCAATTCCTAGTCAGAGCATATCTTCTCTAGGCTGCGGGTTCAATCCCCAGTTGGGGTGCATATGGGAGGCAACCATCTCTCACATAAATATTTCTCTCTCCTCTCTCTCTATCCCCCTTCCTCTCTCTCTAAAATCAATAAACATACTCTCAGGTGAGGATTAAAAATAAAAATGCATACTGACTCCTAGTTTACAGTCCAACAAGGTGTTGCTCCCATGCACACAGTAAGAAAAAAAGCTTAAAATTAAAAACCAACAAGTCTTCTTAGATCCATCAGAGAACCAAAATTATAGTACAAACTGCCACCCCCAAAACTGAAGAACCAGGCAAACACACAAAACCACAACTTAGCAGAAGCAAACACCACCACTATAGCCAGAAATAGGTAGAAAACTTACAGGGAGCTAAACAAATGGCACTGCATCAAATTAAAAATTTTTACACAGCAAAGGAAACCATCACCAAAGCAAAAAGATGACCTACTGAATGGGAGAGGATATTTGCCAATGTTATGTCCAATTAGGTACTAACATCCAAAATATATAAAGCCTCATACAGAAAAACACCAAAAAAGTCCAATTACAAAATGGGCAGAGGACCTGAACAGACTTTTCTCCAAAGACATATGTATAAACAATGGACATATGAAAAGATGCTCAACATCACTGATAGGGAAATACAAATTAAAACCACAATGACATATCACCTCACACCTGTCAGCATGGCTAGCATCTATAAATCAACAAACAAGTTTGGCAAAAAAGTGGAGTAAAGAGAATCCTAGTGCACTGTTGGTTGCAATGCAGATTGGTGCAGCCACTGTGGAAAACAGTATGAAGGTTCCTCAGAAAATTAAAAGTAGAACTATCTTATAACCCAGCAATCCCACTTTTGGGTGTTTACCCAAAAATGCATCCCTATGATCACTGTAGCATTATATAAAATAGCCAATACCTGGAAGTAGCCTAAGTACCCAACAACAGATTAGTGGATAAAGAAGATATAGTACACATATACAATGGAACACTACCCATAAAAACGAACCAAATCTGACCATTTGCAACAACACAAAGGGAACTACAGGTTATTATGCTAAGTGAAAAAAGTCAGACAGAGAATGACAAATAACATGATTTCACCAATATGTAGCATCCAAACAAAATGAACTACAAAACAGAAATAAACTCAGAGAACATTTTGATGGGTCCCCGACAAGACAGGGGTTAGAGGGTGGGTGATAAAGGTAGAGGAGATCAAAAAGTACAAATTGCCAGTCATAAAAATAGTTATAGGGATGTAAAGTACAGAATAGGGAATACACTCAATAATATTGTAATAACCATGCATGGTGTCAAGTGAGTACTAGACTTAACAGAGTGATCACTTCATAAATTATATAAATGTCTAATCACTATGTTTTAATCCAGACACTAATGTAATACTGTATGTCAACTGTAATCAAAAAATATATTTAAAAAGAAAAACTTAAAGGAAATTAAAACTGCTAGAAGCTTGAGAGATTAAAAACTCCTAGAAAACCCACCTAATGGGGCCTCCTGCACTTTCATGAGTTTCACTCCCAGAAGCACCATCAGGTTCTGAGGGTAAAGAAGAGAAAAAAATTCCTGCTGATTCTGGAAACAAGACATGGGCAAGTAATCATTTTGAAATGCGCTCAGAACATGCAGCTCTCCTTAACAAAGGACTACCCTCAAGGAAAACTATTTTATCAGAAGCTAACCAACATGAAACGTATAAAATCTAACTGAATGGAAAAAGGGAAATATCCAAATCAGGACCCCTCTACACTTCCTGTCCCATAGAGGGTGGGGGAGGACATAAGGACAAATCCTTGTAAAAGTCAAAGCCCAAAGCACAGTCCACTAAAAGACTGAGACCAAG
Organism: Macrotus californicus; assembly: GCA_007922815.1. NCBI lineage: Eukaryota > Metazoa > Chordata > Mammalia > Chiroptera > Phyllostomidae > Macrotus > Macrotus californicus. The sequence goes on from VMDR010026528.1 coordinate 6,242, forward strand.
TGACAGGACCATAAAACACTTTCCCTCCCTCCACACCTTACTATCACTCCAACAGGGAACAACAACTGCAGAATAATAAGGCTCAGATTCTATTTCTAAAGGAGTCTCTAAGAAATCCCAGAGAGTGTAGGCCAAAAAAAGGACACTGTAAGAAATTTTAGCCTCTGACACATATACCTACAGCAAGCAGTAAACAGACTAACACCTAGCCCAATCAACTTAAACCTCACATATAGGTCTATCTGCCTACGTTCCTTTATCCAATATATCATGTCTAGCATTTAACAAAAAATTTTAAGGCATGCTAAAAGGCAAAAAATTATTACAACTAAATTCAGATATGAAAGTGATTTTAGAATTACTAAGCCAACAATTTCAAGTTGCTAATATGCTAAAAGTTCTGTTGAAAAAAGTGGACAACATGCAAGAACAGATAGAAAAACTCTAAGAATCAAAAGAATATGCTGTAAGTTAAAAACAGGAACAAAAAAGAATTTATTCCATGGGCTCAAAAGTAGACGATATGGCCTAAGAAAGCATCAGTGATCTAAAAGATACGTCAACAGAAACTTCCTAAACTGAAAAGAAGAAACAAAAAAAAAAGAAATAGAATATCCAAAAACCATGGGGCAATTTAAAAAAATGTAACATATGCATATGGGAATACCAGAAGGAGAAAGGAGAAAGGGACAGAAGAAATATTTTTAAAATAGCTGACAATTTCTCAAATTTATTAACAGATCTAGGAAGCTCAGACAACATGAAGCAGGATAAATACCAAAATATTTTATTTGTGCTTGGGCATATCATAATCAAACTGCAGAAAATTAAAAATAAATCTTGAAAGAAGCCAGAGTTATCGGTAAGGAAAGGAAAACCTTACCTACAGAGGAATAAGGATGTTATAGCAGACATTTCTTCAGAAACTATGCAAAAAAAGAGAGTGAAATAAAATATTTAAAGTATTTTTAAAAAACTACCAATCTATAGAATCCTATATCCAGCAAAATTATCCTTCAAAAGTGAAGGAGGAAAAAAGACTTTTCTCAAACAAAAATGGAAGAAATTTGTCACCAGTAGACCTGCCTTAAAAGAAATGCTAAAATAAGTTCTCCAGAGAAAAGGCCTACACAATTTCTTTCCAGCAGAGCATCAGAAAAGAAATATAAGAAGGCAAAATAAAACCTTTTATTTTAAAAATTCTAGATTGATCTAACACACAGTTTGTTAAAAATGACAGCAACACTATAATGGATGATGATAGCTCATGGAAAAGTGAAAGAAAGAGCAGCAATGTTACAAGGGATGGGAGGGAGGAAGTGGGAATACTGTTATCACGAACCTATGCTATCCATGAAGCAATGTCACATTATTTGAAGGTGGATTCATGGCAAACGTATATTGCAAACTCTAGTGCAACAACTAAAACACTATTTTAGAAGTATAATTAATATGCTAAGAGAGGAAATAGAAGTACATAAAATGTTCAATACCAGAGATGACAGTAAAATGTATGACAAAATAAATTTTTTAAGTACATGGGCAATCAATAGAAAAGATTCATATGAATACAATAGCAATAATCACTTTAAAAGTAAATGGTTGAAATCTATCAATTTAAATACAAAGACTATCAAGTGGATAAAAAGCCAAGACCACACTATAGGTTGTCCATAAGAAACCTACTTTAAATATAAAGTTAAATTAAAAGTAAAAGCATAAAGAAAGTTACACTATGGTAACACTAATCAAAAGAAAGCTAGACTAGTGATATTAATTTCAGGAAAAGCAGACTTTAGAACAAGAAAAAGTTAACAGATAAAAGAGGGGCATTACATAATAATGATGGTCTCAATTCTCTATGAACGCATAACAATCCTTAGTAAGTGTTTGCTTAACAACAGAGGCTTAATATATAGAATGCAAAAACAGATAGCAATGAAATGAGAAACTGATGAATCCACTATTATACTTAAAGACTTTAATGCTGCTCTATCGGTAACTAACACATCCAGCAGGTAGAAAATCAGAAAGAACATTTTTCAGCTGAACAATACTATCGATACACTGGATCTAACCGACATCTAAACAATATTTCATCCAATCACAGCAAATACACCTTCTCAAGCTCTCACAGAACACTAACCAAGATTAAGGACCATAAAACAAACAAACAAAATTTTAAAGAATAGAAATCATACAAAGTATGCTCTCAGACCACAATGAAAATAAATTAAAAATCAGTAACAAATACCATATTATTTACAGATAGATTGAAAACCCCAAAATATTGGAGATTAAACAGCACACTTCTAAAAAACACATGGTAGGAAAAAGTCTCAAGAGAAACTTTTAAAAATATCAATCTAAAAGAAAATGAAAATACAACTTATCAAAATTCTAGGATACAGCAAAAGTGCTTTGAAAGAGCAAAATAAACCTAAGGCCAACAAAAAAATTAAAAACTAGAGTAGAAATCAATGAAACTGAAAACTATAAAATACAGAAAAATCAACAAAGCCAAAATCTCATCATTATATCAAAAAAATCAATAAATCACTAGCGAGGCCAACAAATAAAAAGAAACGAGATACAAACAACTACCACAAATGAAAGGAGTCATCACTACTGACCCCATGGACATTAAAAAGATAATTCAGCCCATTATGAATCACCCTATCCCCGCAAATTTAATATCTTTAATGAAATGGTTCAAATCCTTAAAAGATACAATCTACCAAAACATACCCAAGAAAAACAAACTGAATAGGCATATACCTATTGAAGAATTTGAATCAATAATTAATAACCTTCTCAAACAGAAAGCACCAAGCCCAGGCGGTGTCACCAAATATTTATAAAATGATGAATACTACCAAATATTTAATGATTTCTAGCAAACATATAATAAAATGATACCAATTCCCCATAATCTCTTTCAGAAAATGGAAACAGAATAATTCCTAACTTATTCAATGAGAAAATAATATCAAAATAAGACATTATAAGGAAATTAAACACCAATACCCCTCATTAACACTGATATAAACATCTGAAAAAATTAACATCCAATTTTGTGTAAAACCAAATGCCATAATATGTATAAAGATTATATACCATGACCACTTTGATTTATTCCACATCATCTGCAAGGCTGGTTCAATATTCAAAGATCAATTCACATAATCCATCACATCAACAGGTAAAAAAAAAAATCATATGATCATATCAATAGATACAGAAAAAGCATTTGAGGAATTCCAGTCAAGATGGCGGCATAGACAAACATGGCTCATCTCCTCACAAAACTACATCAAAATTACAACTAAAATATAGAACCTATCAGACAGAACTGTCAGGAATTGAGTTGAATGAAGTCTGACAATTACAAAATTAAAGAAACCACATCCATTCAGACGCATAGGAGAGGTGGAGAAATGGAACAAACTGGTCCCACACCCATGTGTGATAGATAAAAATCTGAGAGGTCTCTCAGGAGACAGGAGTACCAGTCCCACATCAGGCCCCCCAGACAAGGGTCCCAGTGCCTGGAAGATAAGTCCCTATAACTTCTGAGTGCAAAACACAGCAGGGACTGAGTCAGGGGAAGAAACTTCTGGAGCCCCAAGCAGTTCCTCTTAAAGAACCCACACACTCAGACTTATTCTGACTCATTCCCTCTGAGCTCCAGTACCATGGTAGGAGTTTGAAAGCATTAGTGGCACACAGGAAGGAAGTGAAGTGTTTGGTATCAAAGCAAGAGCTGGAGGACAGCTTTCTCTTATACAGAAAGATGGCCAGAGGCCATTTTTCCTTTACTGAACACTCCTGCCACAAGCCTGGCAGGCTGGTGCCATATCTGAGACTCCATCAACTTGGCTAATACTGTTTGTCCCCACCCTGGAGATCCACAAAGATTTCATCCCACTCAAATTATGGGCCCACCCAGCTGCTTTTCCACGAGTGGCTGGTCTTGGCTCATGCTTCACAACTTTCTAAATACTCTCAAACAAGCAACAGCCAGCCTCAGTGAGCCCCTAACCACCATACCTCTTGCTGAATGGTCGCAGGCCTAGAAGTAGCAGCAGCCAGCCTAGATTCAAGGCTTGGCTTAGCCTGGGAATCTCCAAGCCCAGCACAAGTAGCAGCCATATGCAGACTGGCCCCGGACAAAACACAGGTTGGGGCTGACCTTGACCTGCACACCCAGTGGACAGCTACACACCATAATGAAACACTACCACCCTGCCCCTGCACAGCTGATGCTCCACAGAGGGTGGTGGTCAGTGGTCACAGCCAGTCCTTGCAGCTGACTGGCCTGAGTACATCCCTCCCATTGACTTGCCAACAGCAAGCAAGGCTCAACTACAAGAGGAGGGTGTACTCAGCCGACACGGAGGGAGTACCTTGAGTACCCAGCTTGGGTGATAGGGGATGCTGTGCCACTGGACCCTACAGGACACCTACTACATAGGCCGCACTACGAAGACAAAGTCAAGGCAGCTCTACCTAATACACAGACACAGACACAAACACAGGGAGGCTGCCAAAATGAGCAAAGAAACATGGCCCAAATGAAAGAACATATCAAAACTCCAGAAAAAGAACTAAACAAAAGAGAGATAAGCAATCTATCAGTTGCCAAGTTCAAAACACTGGTTAGAAGGATGCTCAAGAAAATTAGTGAGGACCTCAGTAGCATTAAAAAGATCCGGTCAGAAATGAAGGGTACACAAAATGAAATAAAGAACAATTTACAGGTTAAAAGTAGAGTGGATAAAACTGAGAATCAATGATTTGGAACATAAGGAAGCGAAAAACAGTCAATCAGAACAAGAAGAAAATAGCGTCCAAAATAATGAGGATAGTATAAGCAGCTTCTGGGACAACTTCAAGAGGTCCAACATTCAAATCGTAGGGGTGCCAGAAGGAGGAGAAAAAGAGCAAGAAATTGGAAGTCTATCTGAAAAAATAATGAAAGAAAATGTCCCTAATTTGGTGAGGGACCTATAGCCTAATATCTCTTCCCAGCAAGGATATCTTTTAGACTGAAAGGTCAGATTAAGAGCTTCCCAGACAAGATGAAACTAAAGGAGTTCATCATCACCAAACCATTATTATATGAAATGTTAAAGGGACTTACTTAAGAAAAAGATGATCAAAACTTTGAAAAATAAAATGGCAAGAAACACATATGTATCAACAATTGAGTCTAATAAACAAACTTAGCAAAGAACAGAGACAGAATCACGAATACTAAGAGCATTTTGATGGTTGCCAGATTGGAGGACATTATGGGGGAATGGGTGAAGAGGTGAGGGGATTAAGAAATACAAATAGGTAGTTACAGAATAGCCATGGGGATATAAAGCACAGTACAGGAAATGGAGTAGCCAAAGAACCTACACATGACCCATGGACATGAACAACGGTGTGGGGATTGCCTGGGGGGGGGGGGTGTGCTGGGTGTAGGAGGCAAAGGGGGAAAAATTGGGACAACTGTAATAGCATAATCAATAAAATGTTTTAAAATAAGCATTTAAAAAAGCCAACATCTACTTATGATTAAAAATAAAACCGTACAGAAACTAGAATCCGGGGGTAACTTCCTCAAAATGATAAAGAATATCTACAAAAAAACCTACAGCTAACATCATACTTATTGGTGAGAAACTGGGTTGCTTACCCCCTAGTGCAGGGAACAAGAGAAGAAAACCAATAAAACTGTCTTTGCAAATCCCTAAGGAAAAAAACCTCCTGCAAGATACAGGTAATGTCAATTGTTTTCCTATATACTAGCAATGAACAAATGGAATTTGGAATTAAAAACACACAACTTACATTAGCACCCAAAAAATGAAATATTTAGGTATTAATTTAACAAAATATGTACAAAGATGTATGTGAGGAAAATACTACAAGATGTTGATGAAAAATCAAAGATCTAAATAAAGGGAGAGATATTCCATGTTCATAGTTAGGAATACTAAATACCGTTAGATGTCAGTTTTTCCCAATTTGATCTTTAGATCAACTGCAACCCCTATCAAAATCCCAGAAAGTCATTTTATAGATAAAGACAAACTGATGCTAAAGGCTATATGAAAAGGCAAAAGACCCAAAACAGTCAGCAAAATACTGAAGAACAACAAAGTCAGAGGAATGACACTATCCAATTTTCAAGACTTACCAAAAAGCTACAGTACTCAAGACAACATGTTATTGGCAAAAGAATAGAAAGGCCGATGGAACGGAATACAAAGCCCAGAAACAGACTCATACAAATATAGTCAACTGATCTTTGAATAAGCAAAGAAAAGTCAAAGGAGAAAGGACAGTCTTTTCAACAAATGGTGTTAGAACAACTAAACACACACAAAATCCACCTTACACTTTCAAAAAAGTTAAAATGAATCATAGACCTCAATGTAAAATTTAAAACTGTAGAAGTTTCAAAAAATAACGTAAGAGAAAATCTAAGTGACCACAGGTTGGTTTGGTGATGAGTTTTCAGCTATAACACCAAAAGCATGATCCATTCAAGCTTATTAAGTGGACTTGATTAAAATTTAAAACTGCTCCATAAGGCACACTACATACAGGTAGAGAACACGAAAAAACAAGCCACAGCCCATTTGCAAAGTAATTATATGGTAAAGGACTGGCATCCAAAATATACAAAAAAAACAACCTCTTACAAACTCAGTAAGAAGAGAAACAAATGATTTTTAAAGTGGGCAAAAGATTTGGACACCCTGACAAATACACAAAAACAAAGGTATTGTGTATTGCTAAGTGAAAGAAGCCAATCTGAAAATGTTTCATATCCAACTCTATAACATTTTAGAAGTGGCAAAACTATAGACACAAAAAAACTATTGGTTGCCGAGAGTGGGGAGTGAGGGAAGGGATGAGTAGGTGGAGCACAATACATTTGTAGGAGAGAGAAACCTCTATGACCTTGTAACTGTGATGCAATCAATATTATGTATTTGGCATAGCATGACACAGAGTAAACCTTAATGTAAACTGGTTACAATAGTGATATATCAATATTAGTTCATTACTTGTAACAAATGCACCACAGAAAAACAAGATGTTAGTAATAGTGGAAAGTATCGGAGGCAACACCAAGTATTCATGAAGGGGAGAACTCGGTACCTTCTGGCCTATTTTTCTGTAAAACTAACTTTTTTTAAATAAAAAAAGTTGGCCAAGAAATGCATACTAAGTAACATATCCTTTTTATCTATTTTAAACACTGAGATCTACATGAAATTTTCCTGAGAATACACATTCTTTTGGGTAAAGATGTTTAGCAATCAGCTGTGCAACAGAATTCTTTAGATTTTGAAAGATTTTTCAAATGCCACCTTTGTTTCTTACTGATTATGTGCCCTTGGGCAGGTTTTGTCACCTCTGAGTTTCACTATCTTTACGTGTAAAATAGAAAAATTACCTTTCTCACAGGTCAGCTGGATTTAGATAAATATTTGTAAAGCACCTAGCCAAAAGTGCACAGAGTAGGCACGTAAATGTTTGCTCTTTTGTCATTTACCCTAAAATTATTTCTAATTTAGGTAAAGTAGAAGATGCTCTACTAAAGTAGAAGATGCTCTACACATCAAGCCAGTGTTTCTCAAACAAAGGTACTTGTACCCTAAGAGATATACACAACTATTAAACAAACAACTTGTGTTCTCCCGGAACTCAATTTAAGATTTG
>VMDR010026529.1:0-13982 GCA_007922815.1 Macrotus californicus
CATTTCCATAGCAGTGGGGCGGATTCTGCTGAGCCCCCATTCAGCCTGGAGTCCCCATGCTGAGGCCTGTGGGAGCCTCTCAGGTGGCCAACCTAAGGATGGCAGCAGGAGGGGCAGTGGAGTGAGCAGAGGGGGAGACCGGGGAGAGGATGGGGATGGGGATGGGGAGGAAGAGAGAAAGGAGGATGAGTGCAGTGAAAGTGGACTCGGGAAAGGAAATAGTCCCTGAAAAGTTGACAGATTAACAACCCCCTGTGAGGGCTGCGGCTTTGGAGAATGAAACTGCTGAAAGGCTGGAGCCAAATTCTGAGAACGGAAGCCCAGCCCACAGATCCCTGGACACACTGGTTCCCCGGAAATACTTTCAAATATGAAGCTGAGTAAATTGTCTTATTATCAACATATTTGGCTTTATTTTGCACACATTTATAATTTTTCAATCTCCCAAATTATTTTTTTTTCTACTTGAGAAATATACAGGGTCCAGCAGAAGTAACACCTGCTTGAGTGTGGTCGGTAGGGTAATAATATGAGTGTAACAATTTATAATTTTAATTTGAACACTTCACCTAAAATGTCAAATGGTGTGCGTGAGTATGATGTTGTTATGTAACAGAATTACATGCTTATGATTTTGTAATAAAAGAGGGGACATTATTTGTGCTGGACCCCATATATCTATAGCAAAATATGAAAGTTACTGGCCTGAAACTGTCTCCTCTTTTCTCCATTTAGCATATGGATTCGATACCTAGGAGTGTTTACATTGAAATATTGCCTATTTATTTACTTTGATTATCACAGTGATAGCTGGGCGAAGCCAGGTAGTCAATAAAGTCATCAAAAATACAATGTAGATGAGAAGAGTACAGTTTGCAAGAGAAATTAATTGAACTCATTAGTCAAAAGCAGAAAAAAAGAAAATCCAGCCAATAGTTCTTTAGAATAAGAAAGATTTTTCTTCATAGAAAGACACCATGAAACTGATGAGGCTTGAGGTCAAGATGGAGGCGTAGGTAGATACACCTCGCCTCATTGCAGAGCCATAAGAAAGAACACAACTAACTTAAAAACAAAAACACCCAGGACTGTCAGAAAAAAACATCCAGAACTGTATAGAGGCCCGGCAATCAAGAATTTAAAGAAGATACATTCATCCAGATGGGTAGGAGGGGTAGAGACAGGGAGTTGGTGCAGAGAGGCAGTGAAGAGGCAGTGGTGGTAGAACCGGCAGCCCCACATTCCCGAGTGGTGGATAAAAACCGGGGGGACACCTTGTGAGCAAGTGAGCCCGGCCCCAGGCCAGACGGCGCAGCTCAGGGCTTCAGCATGAAAAAAAAGAAAGCCACTTAACTTCTGGCTGTAAACCCAGTGAGGGCTGGGGTGGCAGAAGAAACTGCCGGTACATATGCAAACCCATCCACCCTGGGAACCACAACCAGGACAGCAGCCAAAGGGGCGCCAGTCACATACAGGAAATGGGCAAAGTGACTGGTAAGGGGGCAAGGGCCAGGCAAGCCCCTAGAAGTCAACCAGCAATGACACTGTCCCCTCTTTGACCCCTCCCCTACACACAGAGTCACAGTTGCCCACTGCCCAAGTAAACACCCAAGGCTCCACCCCATGTGACTTAACAAGTGCACTAAAAAAGAATCAAAGCCACCTTACCTATACCTAGCACACAGACACAGGGAGGCTGCCAAAATCGGGAGATAAAGAAATATGGATCAAATGAGGGAACAGAACAGAACTCCAGAAAAAAGAACTAAGTGACGTGGAGATAGCCAACCTATCAGATGCACAGTTCAAAACACTGGTGGTCAGAATGCTCATTGAATATGGCAAAACCATAAGGGAAGAAATGAAGGCTTTACTAAGGGGAATAAAGAAAAATCCACAGGAAACCAACAGTGAAGGGAAGGAAGCCAGGATTCAAATCAATGATTTAAAACAAAAGGAAGAAATAAACATTCAACCAGAACAAAATGAAGAAACAAGAATTCAGAAAAATGAGGAGAGTTTAAGACTCTGGGATATCTCCAAAAGGGCCAATATCCAAATCATAGGGATGCCAGAAGGAGAAGAGAAAGAGCAAGATATTGAAAACTTATTTGAAAAAATAATGAAGAAAAAGAAAACTTCCCTAATTTAGCAAAGGAAATAGACATATAGGTCCAGGAAGCACAGAGAGTCCTGGGTAAGTTGGACCCAAAGAGATCCACACCAAGACACATCATAGTTAAAATGCAACAGGTTAAAGATAGAGAATCTTAAAAGCTCCAAGAGAAAGCAGAGAGTTACCTACAAATGACTATCAGCTGACTTCTCAAAAGAAACTTTGCAGGCAAGAAGGAAATGGCAAGAACCATACACAGTGATGAAAAGCAAGGACGTATAAACTAGATTACTGTATCCAGAAAAGCTATCATTTAGAATGGAAGGGCAGATAAGGTACTTCCCAGGCAAGGTCAGGCTAAAGGAGTTCATCACCACCAAATCCTTATTATATGAAATGTTAAAGGAACTTATTTAGAAAGAAGAAGATCAAAACTATGAACATTAAAATGACAACAAACTCACAACTATCAACAACTAAATCTAAAAATCAAACACAAACTAAGCAAACAACTAGAACAGGAACAGGATCACAGATACGGAGATCATTTGGAGGGTATCAGCTGGGAGAGGGAAGGGTGAGAATGGGGGAAAGGCATAGAGATTTAGAAGCATAATTTTGTAGGTACAAAATAGACAGAGGGTTGTTATGAGCAGTGTAGGAAATGGAGAAGCCAAAGAACTTACATGCACCACCATTGGACATGAACTAAGAGAGGGTGATGCTGGAGTGAAGAGGGGAACAGGTGGAGGAGGGCAAAGGGAGGAATTTGGAACAACTGTAATAGCATATCAATAAAATATATTTTTTAAAAAAGAAAGACATCATGAAATTGATGGTTAAAAATGAATTAATTTGTATATCAGAGCTAAGGCCCCTGACTAGGGAGCACCAATACAGAAGTCACTTTCAAATCCTTGGTCCTGTCACAAGGTATAAAATCCTAAATATTTCCATTGGGTCCTTTTATTTATCTCTTCGTGCCTGGTTTGTGCATTCCCTCACCATGCTGAGCCTCTGAAGGGTATCTACAAACTACACAGAATAGGGACAACGTTTTTCCTCTCAACTGATAAAGTTTACAAAATGTTCTGGAGACTTTTATTCAGGCTTAGAAACTAAATCTTAATTCGGGCTTTGAGGAATTTATGTTCCTTTGGGAATTTGTTTTGCCACCTTGCCCTACGCAGCCCCAGCTGGACGAATGAGAACACAAAGTGGTCAGTGGAAACCGCTCCGATGGGCAGGCACTTCTCATGCAATCTGGCTGATTTATTTCCTTTGTTCACTCAGCTCTCCGAAGACCATCATCCCAGGGTCCTTGCTGCAAAAAAACTAAGTGAGGGGTGCTGACTTAAAAAGTTGAAAGCTTGTCTTCCCTGGTTTTATAGGTGTGTTTGCTTGTTTGCTGATACGCAACATTAATGGCAGTGCAGCTGTGTGGCACTTCTCCGATCCCCACCCCAGCTTGTGAACCTCCACACTTGTCCAGCTTCTCCTAGAACCAGACTTGCTTTCCCAGGCCCTTGTGAACGCACAGGCCTAGAGAGAAGGGAGCATACATACACAGGCACACAAATGCAAAACCTGGCTTCCACTGCGGACTGCAGCCTGCTGCACAGTGAGAACCGGGAGATACAAGGCTGCCCATGTAACAGATGCAAGCTTCCCGTGCTCCAGTTCAGCTGGGAACACAGGCTGTAAAGCAGAAATAAATCACGTGGAACTTGCTGTCATCTCCCTACCTTCCTGCTCAACCCTCCAACACTGCCGTTTGACTGGCTGGAGTCGCTGGAGTTTTTCAATGAAGGCTGGAGACTGGCATTGGCAGCACTGCCTAATTTTTAGCTAATACCTTTGTGGGTTCTGCGTTCGCATCTGGCCAGTGCCATCATGCTGAGTATGATTATAATAGGCTGCTGCTCTTTCCCAAGCAGGAAGCTGGAGTCCTGTTACCGACAGCCTAAACAGAGGCTGCTTCCAAACACAACAGCACATCACAGCCAGGGAAGGGTCTGCGGTGCGGGACTTCTCCCAAGGCATAAAAAAAAGAGAGAGAGAGAGAAATGTGTTAACTGTGCTAACAGTGCCAAGTAATATGCTTCGTTAAAAATTTAATCACCTACAAGTGCAAAACAAGTGCAAAGCAATCATGTTGTAATTAGCACAGCAATTAACACCTCCCTTTCGATAGCACATGCATCCTAGGAAGTGCAGGATCGCAAGTGTTTATGCTGCTGACAGGCTCAGTTCCTATAAAGAAGGAAAAATTTGCTTAAACAGAATTTTTTTTTGGTTTTTTGGCACTTGGGTTGTTATGTGTTCATGAAATCTCAGAACCAGCTGCCATTTTTGTTTTGTACAAAAGTTGCCCCGCTATGTAGTGTTAACTCACCAACTTCCCCACTCCGTGTGTTCTCTAAAGCTTCATTTTAGCATCGCTTCCCCTTTTCTAACATTAAAATATGAGTAAATCAATATAGGGACTAAACTTGCATGTTAGATGGTGCTCTCTGGCCCTGCCCCTGTCTTCCTCAGTCTGTTATCGGAATTGCACAAACAGTATTAACATTATCCCTTCAGAGAACCCTATGCCATCAAGCTTGGCCACTGCTCTTCTTCGGGACTGAGAGCCAGTTCTTTGAGGAAGTGAGAAGGTAAGGAAAGTGGCCCCTCTCTCCTGACACAGCAGCACATATCAAGCCCAAGCCTAAAATTGGCTAAGAACCTGACACAAGCAGGGAAGGGTCTACTCACACACAAACCGCGTGCTAACCTGATTCACAGGTGTCCCAACACTCATCTCAATACATAGAGATTTCAGGTGAAACACCTAGGAAAATAGAAAAGTAGTCTTCGATTTCCCACTGGACAAAGAGAGTGGAAATATCTTTAACGTTCCAAACTACCGCATGTGTGTGCCCCAAACAGGTGAATGTGCGGCAGAGCACACAGCCTGAGACGCCACTCACCGGAAATTTATCCCGGGCCCCAAAGTCTTGGCACAGTCAGGTGTCACTGTGAGAATGGAACCAGCCAGTGACTCTGAAACTTTAAATGTATTTGAAAGGAGTTTTATAAGAATATTATTTTTAACTAATGAAACATCCAGGGATTTAAGAATTTAATGAACAGCATGAGAGAATAGCAAATGAAGTACTTAGAATGAATTTGTTTTATTCTTACTGGCCATTGATAACAAAATGCATGTTTTAAGGAGTAGAGGAAATATTAAGAGTATGATGTTTGGGGAATAGAAAAACAGTTGCCTAAGCCCCACAGTTCTGTACTTGACTTTGTAACAACATTGCTGAGCTCTGAGGAGTGAAAAGCAAGAGTGAGATCTGGCTAACAGTCCAATATTCTGCAGGCTCTCTGGAAAGCGCAGGCATTCACAGAGGCTTCTCACTTTCCTGCTATGCTACATTATTTTCCCAGCAATTCTTTTGTTTAAGCTCCCAGAGAGCTGGGATTGAAAAGACACACTTTATAAGTGGGGCAATCTGCAACAGAAAATTCACACTGGAAAGCCCAATAGGAAATAAAACGAAATCCCTGTTTCAAATACAAAGAGGACAAATGTCTTATTATGCTAAGAAGTTTCAAATTAAGTGTGGAGAGCTAGTTAGGATAGACAGTTCCCTTAGTCAGAGTTTTTATTCATTCTTACAAAAATACATCTTTTGAGACGGATGTTCTTTAAATATTGCTATCATTTGTAAAACTGGTTGAAAATGTCTGCCATATCATAGCTTTAATCCAAAAATCCAGATAATATATTCCTGCTTTTGCATTTATTTCTAATAAATTTTTATATGCTGCTTAATTTTTATTTTCTCCTTCATCAGAAATGGTTAAATGCCAGTAAGTTTAAAAAACAGTCATTGTGCAACTTTAGTAATCTTATCCTACATACTTCCTCGTTCATTCATATATCTGATAAGGAGTTCATTCATTTATTTAATAAGCAGTACCTACCAGATATGCCGGACATTGATCTAAGACTAGGCATTCTTTGCAGTAGAAGAGAAACTAACCACAGCAAAGAATAAGAACCAGAGGCTACACGTAACGTGAGGGGCTTTTTTCACTGACACATCCCCAGTGCCTTGCACAGAGCCTGACATGCCTTAGAAATCTGTTGAATGAAACAATAAATGACTCAATCAATGATCAACCAACTTCACCATAAGCTGACAGTCTAGCAGAAGTCAAGTCTGTGTGTGTGTGTGTGTGTGTGTGTGTGTGTGTGTAGCCTGTCCAGAAGGTATCCAGCCATGGAATATGAAAAATAGACACATTTATTGAACAAGATACAAGAAACGTTGTGTGTAGGACAGTGACATCTCAGTCCCCTTCAAAAGAGGCACCTTGGGACCTCACACAGTTCCAATTGCCATCAGCTGCCCTGTCATATTTTTCTGAATCTCATTAATGGTTTCAAATCTCCTCCTTTTCAGAGGTAGTTTTATTTATTTATTTTTTTAATTTTGATCTTCTATTTATTTTTTAAATATATTGATTATGCTATTACAGTTTTCCCAATTTTATCCCCTTTATCCCCCCTCCACCCTGCACCCCCCAACCCTCTAGCATCCCCACTCCTTAGTTCATGTCCATGGGTCATACATATAAGTTCTTTGAGTTCTCTGTTTCCTATACCATTTTTTACCTCTCCCCGTCTATTTTATGCCTACCTATTACGCTTCTTATTCCATGTACCTTTTCCCCCATATTCCTCCCCTCCCCCCTGAAAACCCTCCATGTGATGTCCATTTCTCTGATTCTGTTCCTGTTCTGGTTGTTTGCTTCATTTTTGTTTTCATTGTTTTTCTTTCTTTTATTTTCTTAGGTTCATTTGTTGATAGTTGTGAGTTTGTTGTCATTTTACTGTTCATATTTTTGATCTTCCTTGTCTTAGATAAGTCCCTTTAACATTTCATATAATAACAGCTTGGTGATGATGAACTCCTTGAACTTGACCTTATCTGGGAAGCGCTTTATCTGCTCTTCCATTCTAAATGATAGCTTTGCTGGATAGAGTATTCTTGGATGTAGGTCCTTGCCTTTCATGACTTCAAATACTTCTTTCCAGCCCCTTCTTACCTATAAGGTTTCTTTTGAGAAATCACCAGATAACCTTACAGGCACTCCTTTGTAAGTAACTCTTTCCTCTTGATGCTTTTAAGATTCCCTCCTTGTCTTTAATCTTGGGTAGCTTAATAATGATGTGCCTTGGTGTGTTCCTCTTTGGGTCCAACTTCTTTGGGACTTTCTGGGCTTCCTGGACTTCCTGAAAGTCTATTTCCTTTGCCAGATTAGGGAAGTTTCCTTTCATTATTTATTCAAATAAGTTTTCAGTTTCTTGCTGTTGTTCTTCTCCTTCTAGCACCACTATAATTCAGACATTGGAGCATTTTAGGTTGTTCCAGAGGCTTGTAAGAGTCCCTTCACTTTATTGAATTCTTATTTCTTCATTTTATTCTGGATAGATGTTTATTTTTTCCTTTTGTTCCAAATCGTTGCTTTGAATCCTGGTTTCCTTCCTGTCACTGTTGGTTCCCTGAATATTTTGCTTTATTTCATTTTGGGTATCTTTCATTTGTTCTTTCATTTTTCAACCAAGCTCAATCAGTTCTGTGAGCATTTTGATTACCAGGGCTTTAAATTCTCCATCAGATAGGTTGGCTATCTCCTCACCACTTAGTTCTCTTTCTGAGATTTTTCTCTGTTCTTTCATTTTGGCCCTATTTCTTTCTTCAGGGCCCCTGTTAAGTTGTAAGGGGATGGGGCCTTAGGTATTCACCTGGGCAGGACAACCCTCCTTGCTGTGCTGCCTGTGGGAGAGGGACCAGAGAGGGAACAGTGCAGCTCGCCTGCTCGTCTCTAGCTCACTTTTCAATGAACTCTTGTGTGAGACTGGGAGTTTCTCCCACTGCGGCAACCACCGTAGTGCACAGTCAGCTCTGAGTCTCAGTTCTCTCTTAGGTCAGCCCCTCCCACGCAGCCTGCAGCCTCCGCGCAGCCAGTCGCACCCCTGTGGTCCGCCCTCTCACTGCAGTTTCTCTCGGTCTGCTGTCTTACTGGTCCAATTGTTCTGTTTGACTGTTTCTTTAATCTGTGGTTATCAGAGTTCCATGCAGTTTGATTTTCTAGCACTTCTGGTTGTTTATTGATATTAGGTTGGTTGTTATCCTCCTTTTGGTTGTGTGAGTAAGCAAAGGGTTTCTACCTACACTTCCATCTTGGCTGGAACTCTTCAAAGGTGGTTTTAGTTTTGAGAAAAGCCAGAAGTCATAGGGCACCAAATCTGGGCTGTATGGGGGCCCACTTACCTGGGTGATTTGATGTTTCATAAAAAAACTCTGCATGAGACATGATGCATAAGTAGGCACTTTGTCGTGATGAAGCTGCCAATCACCAGTTGCCCATAGCTGCAGCCTTCTGAATCACCCCAATAGTTTCCACAGAGGAATGTTCAAGTTTAACACAAAATGTGATGCAGATTTCATTGCTCTACTCACTCAGTCATGTTGAATGCAATGGCCACACAATACACTTGCTGATTCAACAGCATCTACCATCCCCCCGCTTATAGTACAATGAAATCATCATTCATGCATGCACATTCTGGTCCACTCTCCTTGGCTGTGGGCTACATCAAATGTCGTGGAAAACATTCTCATTATATTCACAACAGCTGGACTTTTTCTGGACAGACTATATATATATATAAATATATATATATATATATATATATATATATATATATATATATATATATATATATATATATATATATATAATCTAACAACTTCTAAATTGATGAGTACTCTACAAAAGAGATACATGAAGTGCAAAGGCAGAATGGATATAACACCCCCATTTTAAGATTTTAAGTGCTGGAGGGGGAAGAGAGAATTAGGATGATAGAACAATAGGTATTTAAGTTTTGGAAAAGTCTGGCATTTCTGTGAGAATAATGCTGGGAAAATACTGGAAAGGTAGATCGAGGCCAGAGCACAGAAGTTTTGAATGCCTGCCAAAGAAAATTAAGGTCAGAAAGAGAAGCCCATAAAGGGAGATTAATCTAGCTATCACATATACAACTGATCATACTAGAAGTGGAGAGACCAATTAAGCAGCTACTGGTATAGTCCAGGCAAACGTTAAAGTTCTCCCGAATGGAGTAAGGACAGTGTGGAGGGAAAGCAAGGCTAGTGAATTTCCAGCAGAAGCTGTCAGTGAGAACTGGTCCATGTAAACAGCACACTGGTGTCTCAGGGAAGGCACTAGTTCTACTCACAGAATTTGGAAACATGAAAGAGAAGTATTTGGAGTATACAAGATGACGATTTTGGTTTTGGACAAATTGTTGAAGGGTTGGTTGGATATCGGATGGCAAATAAAAGATATTTGGAAATCTCAAACTAAACCCCAAAAAAAGAAGTCAAAATCAGAGCTAAAAAAATTAAGATCTTCTGCATATTGTTTGGGAATTGTCCATGGGGCTGAAGGCATGGAATTGAATGAAAGAGAAAAGGGGGGCTAGTAGATGAAAGTCGGTGCACACTGAAGAGAAGCCGTTGTACTGGTGAGGTCAGTGGACAGATTGCAGAGAATTAAGAGTGGAGAGGGTGGCAAATCAGTGGAAGCAGAGAGTAGAGATAATCCTTTCAAAAAGACTTCCATTTAAGGGAAAGGAAAATATAAGACTATCTTAGGAAAGAACAGATCAAAGGTCAGTTTTTTTAAGACAAGTGTGCCTCAAACTGAAAAAGGGTATTTATCAAATAAGATGCAAGCAGGAAGGAATAATTGGTGAAGCAAGTTTTCGGAGCAGACAAGAGGAAATGTGATGGCCTGGGAGCTATAAAGGGAAACTATAGCCCCAGAAAAGCAGTAGAATTTCTTCCTCTGTTACAGTCTTAATAGAGATACTGGACTCAACATTCTCCTTAAAATAAGAGGAGTCAGTTACAATTTCCACTTCTGGGAAGATGAAAAAGTAAGTGCTCTTTTCCCTATTTCTTCTGCTAAGTACAACTAAAGACCCTGGACATTATATATAAAACAAACATGACTTTGAAGGGTGGAAAGAAAAAAGCAGACCAGCTTGGGACCTCAAGACACAAAGTGTTGAGTCCTGTGAGTTTTCCTTTTGCTTCATATAGTCAAGATTTGTAGCTAAGAATTCTATCTGGAAACTCCAAGCACAGCAAAAACAAGAGTACCAGAAAAAGGGCAGCCTAGCAAGACAGAAAAACTTTCAGATAATAATTGTTCTTCTCTAGAAAAACTACCGAAAAAAGAAAATGATAGTCCCACCCACACTCACACCCACAAAGGCCAAGTGGAAGGTCTAAACTTTCATCCACGCAAGGTCGTAACACGTGCACAGACACACCCACATGACTGGTAGGCCTCAAAGAAGGCCAAACAAGGAGTCACAACTTTCATCCCCACCAGGAGATGTGTCAGTGGAGACCACAACAAGAGCCATTATAAGGCGCTCCTACCCTCCCAGCCACAGAGCTATCAGCGGAGGCCTGGTGGAGAGCTGAAACTCTCAGCCACAGAGCTATCAGCGGAGGCCTGGTGGAGAGCTGAAACTCCCAGCCCCTTTCAGCACTAATAAGGAGCCCTTGGGACTTCTACTCTCACTGGACAGTAATGAGGATGTACCACCACCTCTTCTACTGCCACAGAGCATCAAAAGAAGCCAGTTAAAGCAGAAGGTTTAAATAAGATCCAGAATCTTTTACGTAATACCACAAATGTGCAGATTTCAACAAAAATCACTCATCAGACCAAGAACTAGGAACATCTCAAATCTGAATTTAGAAAGACAATCAATAGATCCCTGACTGTGGCTCAGTTGGCTGGGGGGTCATCTTGCAAAGCAAAGGGTCACCGGCTCAATTCTAGTCAGGACACACACCTGGGGTGCGGGCTAGTCTCTGATTGAGGTGCTTGCGAGAGGCAACCAATCAATATTTCTCTCACACATCTATGTTTCTCTCCCTCTCTTCCTCCCTTCCTTCCCCTCTCACTAAAAATAAATAAACTTTTTTACAAAAAGGACAATCAGTGGATAGCAACATTGAGGTTACAGAAATGTTAGAATTTTAAAGAAACAATTATTCAAATGTTCTAAAAAGTAATTACAAACAAACACACTTGGAACAAAATAAAATAGAAAGCTTCAGATTGGAAAAAAACAGTTTGAACAACAATAAAAAATGGTAATAAATAAATATATACATACATACATACATACATAAAAAACAGAAATTCTCAACAAACAAATGGAAGATATAAAGCAAACCCAAAAGGAAATTTTAGAACTGAAAAATACAAATTTCTCAAATTTTGCAAAAGACACACAGGTTTAAAAAATGCAGTGAATCCCTAAAATAGGATAAACTCAAAGAAATTCACACCATGACACATTAAAGTCAAACTTCAGAAAACTAAAGGCAAACAAAAAATCTTGAAAGCGCCCTGGCTGGTGTAGCTCAGTGGACTGAGCCTGGGCTGTGAGCCAGGTGGTCACTGTTTCGATTCCCAGTCAGGGCATATGCCTGGGTTGCAGGCTGGGTCCCTCCCTCTCTTTCTCCCTCCCTTCCCCTCTCTCTAGAAATGAATAAATAAAACCTTTAAAAAAAAATCTTGAAAGCAGCAACAGAGAAATACCACCTTACTTGTAGAGGAACAAACAATTTGAATTACAGTCAATTATTCATCAGAAATCATGGAGGCCAAAACCAGAACATACTGCAAGTACTAAAAGAAAAGAACACTCAGTCAAACCTCATATTTGGCAAAACTATCCTTCAGAAATGAAGAAATAAAGGAATTCTATATTAAAGAAAAACTAAGGGAATATATCACCAACAAATCTATTCTTAAAAAATGGCTAAAGCTGTTCCATAAGCAGAAAGGGAACAAACATCCCTGGCCGGTGTGGCTCAGTTGGTTGGAATGTCATCTCATAAACAAAAATGTCGTAGGTGTGATTACTGGTGGGTACAGGTACATTCCTGGGTTGTGGGTTTGGTCCCTTCCTGTGCATGTCCAAAAAGAGGACCAAACCTGCAACCAGCTGATGTTTCTGTCTAGCATCAATATTTCTCTCTCTGTCCCTGCCCTCCCCTCTCTCTAAAATCAATAAGCATGTCCTTGGGTGCAGATTAAATAAATAAATGAAGAAATAAATAAGTAAATAAAAAGGAAACAAAGAATATAGTAAGCAACACTGTGGGTAAATAAAATATACTTTCCACCTCTTCTTGAGCCTTCTAAATTATGTCTGACTGTTGAAGCAAACACTGTGTGATTCAGAGGAAATATTTAAGAAAATTATAATATAAAAGAGGAGTGTTGAGATGTAAAGAATTGCAAGTTTTCTACACTTTATTCAAACCAGTAAAATGACAGCGTCGGTAGACTACAATAAGTCAGGTATGCATAACGCAATATCTAGAGCAACCACTGTAAAGCATACAGAGATATCCACTCAAAAAACTCTATAGATAAATCAAAATAGAATTCCAAAACAATGTTCAGGTGGCCCACAGGGAGACAGAAAAAAGAAAACAAAAATGAAAAATAGAGAAAACAAATTGAAAACAAAAAAATAATAAAACAAATGACATAAGCTTTAACATATCAATAATTAAATTGAATTTACATTGAATTTAATTATTATAATTACATTGAATTTTCTAATTAAAAGACAGAGATTGACAAAGTAGATTAAAGACATGACCCAATTATATGCTATCTACAAGAAACTTACTTCATATACAGCAATATAAGCACATTTGAAGTAAAGATAGATATATCAGGCAAACATTAATCAAAAGAAAGCAGGAATGCCTGTACTGACATCAGATGAAGTAGACTGGACAACAAACAAAATTATCAAAGATGAGGGACATTATAGAAATGACAAGGAATCATTTCACCAAGAAGACGTGGCAATCCTAAGTGCCTATGCCCCAGATAACAGAGCTGCAATATCTGTGAAACAAAAACTAATAAAACCAAAAGGAGAAATAAATCCACAGTTGTAATTAGATACATTAACACCGTCCTCTCAACAATGGACGGGGCAACTAGACAGAAAGTCAAAAAGGGTATAGTATATTCAATGACCCAATCAAACAACAGGCTCTTATCAACACTGACGGAACATCACACCCAACAGCAGAAGAAATCATACTTTTCTGGTGCCCACGAAACAAACACCAGAATGGACCACATCCTGGGCCATAAAATACACCTTAGCAGGCATGATCACAACTGAAATCATGCAGTGTACATCCTTATGGACACTTCTAAATAATTTGTAAGTCAAAGAGGATGTCTCAAGCGAATTTTTCATTGAACTGAATAAACATAAAATATATCAAAATGTTGTATAATACAGCTAAAGAAGTGCTGAGAAGGAAATTTATAGCGCTGAATATATACATTAGAAAAGAGAAAAGTCTCAACTGAATTTTTTAAGCTTCTACCTCAAGAATTTGGGGGGTGGGGGGGAAGCAACATAAACTCAAAGAAAGGAGGAAATCATAAAGAGCAGAAATCAATGAAATTAAAAACAGAAAAATAATAGAGAAAATTGATTAAACAGAGTACTGATTCTTCAAAAACATTGAAAAATTGACAAATTCTAGAGAGACTGACAAAGAAAAAAGAAAGATACAAATTATCAATATCAGGAATGAAACAGGAGCTATCACTAAGAACCCTATAGATATCAAAGTTATGAAAGCACAATACTACCAACAATTTTACACACATAAATTTGGCAAATTAGGTGAAATGGACCAATTCTTTAAAAGTACAAACTACTAAA
>VMDR010026530.1:0-13974 GCA_007922815.1 Macrotus californicus
AAAAAAAACAAAAAACAAACTAAGCAAACAACTAGAACATGAAGAGAATTACAGAAATGGAGATCACATGGAGGGTTATCAGTGGAGAGGGGGAGGAGGGAAAATGGGGGGAAAGGTACAGGGAATACAAAGCATAAATGGTAGGTACAAAATAGACAGGGGGAGGTTAAGAAGAGTATAGGAAATGTAGAAGCCAAAGAACTTATATGTACGACCTATGGACATGAGCTAAGGGAAGGGAATGAGGGAGGGAGGGGGGTGATGGGTGGAGGGGAATAAAGGGGGGGGATGGGACAACTGTAATAGCATAATCAATAAAATAATTTTTTTAAAAAAGAAAAAAAGCTCATAGAAGGGTATTATGTTAGTTACCTATTTTTGCATAACTTAGCAACTCGAAACAACAAACACTTATTATCTCACAGTGTCTATGGGTCAGGCATCTAGGCAGAGCTTTGCCAGGTCCTCTGCTTTAGGGCCTTTCAGGAGGCTGCAATCAAGATGCTGGCCAGGGCTGATATCTTATCTGAAGGCTCATACGAGGAAGGATCCATTTGCAAGTTCATGCAGTGGTGGTTGGAAGGATTCAGATCTTTAGTGGATTTTGGACTAAAGTTTCCATTTTTCTAGCTGTTACTTGCCTGGGCATCTCCAGCATGGCACTGGGCTTCATCAAAGTCAACAAGGAAGAAAGTCTGCTATGAAGATGAAAGTTAGAATCTTTTGTAATCTAACCCAGAAATCACACCCTCTCAACTTTGAGGTATTCTATTGTTGAGAAACAAGTTACTGACTATGAGGAGATTATATAAGACTATGAATCCCAGGAAGCAAAGATCATTTGGGGTCATCTTAGAAGCTACCTCTCACAGGGGCCTGGTACAGAATAAATACCAATACATGCTAGCTTTTGTTAGTTATGTCACTTATTGTCCAATGAGGAGTTGTTGAATTGTACCATGGAAAGGGAAACAGAAGGCACTGTGGAAGCACAGAACCTGAGATGAAAATTTAAGCAAGGACTTCTTGAGTAAGTGATATATATGTAAGCTAACATTCAAAGGATGAGTGAGGAATCATTAAGCAAAATGAGGGAAAACTCTACTCAGGCAGATGGAAGAGCAAGCATGAAGACCTTACAGCAGAACAGTGAGGCTGCTATATTTGAAGTACTTAGAGAGAACTGGTTTTGCTAGAACATGAAGAGATCACACGTAGACAAGGATTAGGTGGCTGAAAGTCACTGTAAGCTGGACAAGGTTTGGGGATCTTATCCTGAGGAAATGAGAAAGCTTTTCAATTTTCTGCAGGGGAGTTACATGATCCCCTGATATTTGAAAATATCAGTCTGGTTATACTGGGTGGAAAATGGACTGCAGACAAGTAAGAGTGGACACAGGAAGACCATTTAGGATGATTTCACACTGGTCCTGGTGACAGGTGGTGATGCCTCGGGTGAGAATGATAGCAGTGGGACAGAAACTACAGATACGTAATAACAGGATGTGGTGATTAAGCAGATGTGGACATGGGAGTGCAGGGTAGTGAGGAAGAGATAAATGATGGCCCCAGATTTACCCTTTAAGGAATGGGGTAAGTGATGGTTTATTTATTATCAAGGGGATTATTGTGGGAAGAACATGTTTTGGGAGGAAGGATGACTTTAATCTTGGAAATAAGGAGTTTAAGGAGCCTGTGAGACATTTAAGAATGTATGAGTTCATCTGCCAGATGCAGTGTTGGGGACAGAAGAGAGTTTAGGACAGCTCTGAAGCATTTAAACTTCAAGAGTTGGCTAGAAGGCTTTCTTCTAGGAAAAGAGAATGAGAAGACACAACCAGGGCATTTGGAGAAAAGTCAAAACCAATGGAAAAAGAACATTTTTAGTAGGAGTGATTGGTCAACTGTGTGGAACACTTTTGAAAGGTCAAGCACTGGCAAATGTCCAAAAACAACCTAGTGACTCTGGGTTATTTATGACTTTAGTCAACCCACTTTGGTAAAAGGGCAAAAAGGGAAGCCTGATTGAATTAAACTAAGGGGGAATGGGAAGCAAAAGGGAAGAGGAAGCAAGAGTAGATACATATAACACATCTTAAAAGTTTGCCTACGAAGAAGTGGCA
Source organism: Macrotus californicus (assembly GCA_007922815.1). Classification (NCBI taxonomy): domain Eukaryota; kingdom Metazoa; phylum Chordata; class Mammalia; order Chiroptera; family Phyllostomidae; genus Macrotus; species Macrotus californicus. Next base: position 2,124 of record VMDR010026530.1, read on the forward strand.
AGATATATGACATTAACTAAATCAAAACTTTTGTTTGCTTTATTTATTTTAAATAGGAGATTTTGAGTACCATCAGTGGTGGGATTTGGCTGTCAGATATGGAGGGGTAGACACAGGTGAGTGGGAGAACTGATAAAGGTTCCTGAACAGGTGGTTGTTTCTGTAATCAAAAGCACTCGTAGAGGGGCTGGGTTTAGGAGGAGGGCTGTTCCATTTTAACAACTAAAAGAAGAAAGGTTGGGGACTTCTTCCAGGTAAATTTGAAGACTTGTTTTTGGAATATTGAGAGCATTCTGATGGAATGGCTTCTACTGCCTTTTTAACAAACCATTTTCCTTCAAATGTTTAATAGCCAAGCACTCTAAATCCAAGCACTCTAAGTGTGGCTTTAGACCAGCAATGACAGCATTATCTGCGGGTTTATTAGAAAATCAGATCTTGGGCCCCTTCCAGATATACCTCATCAGAATCGATTTTTAACAAGATCCAGAGGTAATTCCTCTGTACCTTGAAGTTTGAGAAGCAGCATTCTAATTGCCTTCCTAGTGGTTGTATGAACTGAGAAACTGCTAGATTATCAGAGCTATCATCTGCAGCAGATGGGTATATTTTGAGGACCATGGGTTATTGTCCAACTATTCTTTCACCTATAAAAGCTTTTTGAAAAGACACTTGTTTTTGCTAGAGCATCCAGGTGAATTGCTATAAGAAACAACTAGAATAAGAAAAAAGCAAAATATCACAGTATTTTCCATCTTTGTATTTTACTCTGTTGTCAGTATTATTTTTTATGCAACAAATATTTATTGAGTACCTACTATATGCTAGGCATTCCCTTGGTTCCGGGCTTTCAGTCATTAACAAGACGTCCCTGTCCTCAGGACCTCATTTCCCTCATTTAGCTCACTTCTCTGTCTTTCATATGATACTTCTTGGCATACATCCTCAACTCTCTTGTCCTCTAACTTCATCTTATTCAATAGTTATTCATTCATTCATTCATTCATTCATTCATTCACTTGTCTAGTTAATAAACAATTACTTATCATCTACTATGTGCCAGGGACTGTTTTAGGCATTTGAGATCTATCAGTTATCAAAATAGATGAAGATCCCTGTCTTCATGGAGCTGATATTTGAGCTGACCTGTGGCAGAGGGTAGGAGGATGCTGCTGAAGAAGAGATGGGCACTAACAATAAAAACGAATAAATTGCCCACTTTGCAACCCCCTTCTCCAGTTAAATCCAACTCTCTGGGTTCTATGCAGCTGAGTTTGGCTTAGGAGAAACATATAAGCATGCTGACAGTTCTCAGACCAACAGTCATGGCCATTATCCTCAAGTGGGCCTCCTACCCCGCCTGGGGTAATTCTAGCCTATGCTCTCCCTCACTCTTCCAGCCAATTTGATACTTTCTCCTCCTCAAACTATTGATAACACCTACTCGACCCTAGGTCTTGCTAATAACTTATCTAATATTTTAAATCTTTTTATAAACCTCTAAATTCTGCTGAGGTTATACTCCCCAAATGCCAGAACATTCTTTCTAAAATGTCAATCCCATCATGGCACACTTTTTAAAAACATAAACTTTAATAAGTAGGCCCCCATTGCTTTAAGGATAAGAATCAAACTTCTTCCTACACATTACAGCCTATTGTCTGGGCTCCTTTTCCACCCATGTTTCATGCCGCCTGTATTTCCAGCATATCAGCCATAGCAGTAGTTGAATGCTTGCATAGGGGAGCTACTCTGGAAATGTGTTTTTGATTGAAGTATTTCTTAGATTTTCCATTTTTGACATTTATTCTTCCAATTGTGTTCATAACATTGCCTCAAATTAGGAGTTCTCAGTATCATTCCAGTAAAACTGAAATTAATAATCTTGAACCCTTAAAGGCAATAGTGTTGGGTCTAACACCTACTTCTTTGAAAGCCCTTTCCGTCATCGTTTATCATTATCATAAATACTGACATAAGGCTGACTTTGATCATAGTAAGAATAGAGTTGAATGCTCTGGGCCTTTACTGGAGTTGAGGAGGTGACGAGAAGTATCACTTGGGAGTCACCCTTCATTAGCTTTATATAAACCATACAATTAAAAACTCCTCTGATTTACTTCTGACACATTCTGGGCTAAAGATATATGGGTGGAAGCAAATAACTTAAAAAAAGAAAGGTTTTCCCTTTTAAAAAACTGGTTGTAATTCAAATAGAAGTGGTAACTAAGACGCTATCCAATGAATTGAGAGGTGTCAGGAGAACCAGAAGGCAATACATAGAGTCTTAGAGTTGGACAAACATCAGAGATGATCCAGTGCAAGTATCCAGGCCAGAGCCAGAGTCCCTTTTATGTCACCTGAGTCCCATAGCTTCTTTTACTTCCATCCCTGGCTCTTTTTCATCATTAGAACCCAGTTGTCATCAGAGTTTTCCTTCCTTATTTTTAAATTAGTTCCCTGGAATTTCTACCCATTGGTCTTAATTTTTTGACACCTTACACTACAAAAATGTTAAATGAATCTCCTTGCTGCACTATAGCCTCCGAAACACTAGCACCCAGGGGTTCATGTGTCCTAAGTCCTCTCTTAGTCCCACCTTTCCGCAGGTGGTCCCAATATGCACTGCTCTGCCGTTCTCTTCATTCCAGCCACCCCCTTCAGGGTGCAGGATAAGTTCTCAGTCAGCAATGCGTAACGTGTGATCTGACTACTGAAGAATAACCAGCACATTTATTTTCCATGATCTATGTTTCTATCATTGCAGCCTAATATCAGGTTGGCTTGTCTAGCAGCCATTTTGCACTCTTGGTGCCTATTGAAAGCTTGTGGTAAATTATAATCCTCTGAATTTTTTTCACATGAGTGTTGCCAAAATTGATGGCATCCCAGCCTGCATGTGTACTAGAGTACGTATTAATCCTAGACCTCCCTATGAATCACTGGATAATCAAGGACTGGTTGTAAACCTCACTCTGCTGAACTAGACATTGACTCTAATAACGCTAGTGCCATATGTGAGGTGCCATAGAAAGCACCTTGTCCTCCTAAACATGTGCTCTTCTATTTATAAACTCAGCCTTCTCAAAGGGCCTGAGGGGACCAGGCTATTTACCTTTCTAGAGGCTAAATTTTACCCACAACCTTCCCTTCCTCTTACTAAGTATGCGCACTCTAATCCCCGCTTCCAACAATTAAACACCCACCTAATTAATTTTCTTTCCTTACACCCAGGTTGATTGAGCTGTTGACTTACAAAAAACAAAAAACAAACAAAAAAAAAAACTAGGCAGGTCAAGAAACCCAATCCCTCTCCTCCAACCAGAGCTCCTCCTGCTGCCCTGGGGTGGCCTGGAACTGGAGGCCAAAGCAGGAGAGGCGGGCTCACACTGCTACTGGGCGACAGCGCAGGCTCAGCTGCTCTAGCCAGTGGGACTGCAAAGGGTCACTCTAAAAACTGCTGCTGGGACTTGTCAGGTGGCTACTGGTGGCTCCCCACCGGATTTTCCTTCTCCCTCTCCTCTCCACAGATTGCTTCCCAAGAGGAGTCTGCTGCTGACACTTCATCATCACAAGTCCGGACGCCACTCAACACAGGAGGGTAAGGAACTGAGGCCACACTCTCCAATTCCTGTCTTCTAGATCCTGGGGTGTGTGCAGCTGTGTGGTTGGGAGAGGGGGCGAGTCTGAGTGTTTGCAGAGCCATTTCACTGAAGGCATCTACAGCTGGGTCAGGTTGCTCCTGCCCTTGATCTGAATTTGGGAGCCAGAAACCATTTTCTTGAAATCAAAGGAAGGTGATACATTAGGCAAATATTATACATAGTCATAGAAATTCATGAGAGGATGCTTTAAAAAAAGTAAAATTACTTGTAATTGCTAACAGTAATTTTAAGTCTCCCAAGTTTAATGTATATTTTTCTTCCTCTATTTTGTAGTGAAGAGAGGGGAATTTCTTCTCTATTGTGATTAGGAACCATATAAACATTTGGTACCCAATAACTTTAGATAAGATGTAATTAGTTTTAATGAAATTGGTAGCCAAAAAAAAAAAAAAATCAGAGAACTCTTTAGATTCCCAGAAATACAACCTATTGACAAAACAGAAAACCCCTTTGTAATTTACAAACTATAAAACAAGTTTTTATTCTAAATGTGCACATATGTTTATAGGGACATGATGTTTTATATTAGAAATCGTGTTGGAAAAGAAACAGTAAAGTGGACCCCCCGCCCCCTACATTGGACTTAACTTAAAATGGCAAGCTGCAGAGCGCAGTGTTTCTATTCCGGGAGTCAGAGCTGATGAGCCCCGACAGATGCAGTGCTTGGAATGTGGTAGGGACAGGGAGCGCGCGCAGCTGATTTGCCTCTTTGGCAGGAAGACATTCTGGGATCCCAGCTCATTCTGGCATGAGAGTGACAGTGACACTTAGCACACATGGCTTTTCAGCTTGCCCTGTGTAGTCTCTCCCGGGAGGCAAGGGTGGATGGCAGCGGTGGGGGAAAAGAATGTTCTTAAATACAAAGTGACAATTCTTTTCTATAGTCAGTCCTAGGAGCTTTTCACCTGAGATCTGTTTCAGGCCGGGAGTAACTTGATTTAAGTGCGATGCTCTCGCATGGACTTGGGTAGAAGAGGGTAGAGTTGCGTTCCCGTTTCGGTCCAGTGTTTCTGCATCTGTTTAGGGTTTTGGACCTTTGAGAACCTCATGAAAGCTCTGCGTCCACTCTACAAAAAATGTGCAGAAACACACACGCACAGCACGTTTCGTAGTATTCCAGAAAATGTCGTGGAATTCATGGGCATTCCCACCCAGAAGAAGTTTCCTAGACTAATACAGGACACCCTGTATTAGTCTGTATTAGCTGTATGTGAATTTCAGATGAATCACAAACCAGTCTTTAGTATAAGTATATCCCAAATATTGCATGGGATGCACTGACACTAAAATACAATTTGTGGTTTATCTGATATTCAAATTTAACTGGACGTCTTGTACTGTTACTTGCTAAAGCTGGCAACCCAGACCCAGGAGCATGGCTTTCCTTTCTCAGCTGGTTTATCCATATCTGGTCATGAGTTGATCCCTGGGTGCTAACAGGCCACATTGCGGGGGAAGTGATACAGGACCAGACTTCGACAATTCTGATGGGAAAAGCCAGCTGTTTGTTCTTTACTCTCTATAAAATTTTAGTACTGAAGGTAAACATCTCCTTGTTTGACAGGTGATCACTCTAAAACATTGGATGCTTTGCTGCAGGTCCATCAGCTGGTTAGAGCAAAAGAAAACTAAAGCCCAGTTGTCAATTCTATGACAACCAAAGGGACATTAGTCTTCAAAACTAGATTTCCAATCCTCCTTCCTACCCCTCCAACCCACGAACCCCACCCCAACCCCAACCTTAACACGAACACAGCAGACTAGGAAAGAGAAAGAGCTATTTCAGTAAAATTTTCAACTAAACCAAAACCAAAAATTTTAGCAGTGGTTCCTGGCATCCTGTATCCAGGGTTGGAAAATAGATGTTAACTTGATATATAGTCTGTATACTTTATTGATAAAAGACAGGCACGGGCCATAGCTAAGTTGAATCATAAGAAACTGATAATATTTGTCTTTAAACAAAAATTGATAATTCCATATCCAGCCTAACACTTACAAGGAAGTATTTGACTCTCTGATAACAAACTCTGGCAAGACCTCCTTGAACCTGTTTCTATTTTTGGCTGACCGACCTATTAGAGTTTCGTATCTTTACTGCCCTAATCAGATCAAGAAATCCATGGACTCTGTTTATCCCCAAATAAATTATCTTACATTTAAAAGATCAACTTTTTCCTCTCAGCATTTGGGGCTATAAAGAACCAGTTTGTGTTCTCCATATCCAAATTTTGAATTTATAAATCTCAGTCCTATCTCACTCTCTATCTTCTCATATTGGAAAGAGCTGACATTTTAAACTGATACAAATGTTAACCTATCCTGGATTTAAAGGAGGCCATACAGAGGGTTGGGATTCAATCTGGGTTTGATTGTGACCTTGTACGACCTTGGTTAAGTTTTTAAAACTCCATCTGAATCTTAATTTATTCATTTTTAAAATGAACTTAATATAACCTACATTTTAGGATTTCAGTGATGCTTAATTTTTTTTAACAAATCATGTAAAATGCCCAGGGCTTAGCACACAGTAAGCCCCCAATTAATAAATGCTAGCTATATAATTATTATTTTAGGTAGAAATTTACATTTGATACATAATATAGATTCATGCTTGGTGGATTATATTTAAGAATTATTTATTAAATTTATTATATGCTTAAATTTGGAAAATACGAGATATGATGAAAAAATGTGATGGTTTACATAATTGCCCAGCTGTTTATTAGGTGTTGAATACATGACACTGTTGCCATAGAAACAACACAAGAGGCAAGATCTGCAGTGGGCAGTGGGAGGAGAGCATGGAATTGCATCTCTATAACCTTCTGCCCAGTTTCTAATGGAGGAGACCCAAGAAGCTGCTTTGGGTGGTAGTGGATGGAGCAGAGATGGGGGGAGGCTCTGGTGTCCATGACCAGAGAAGGAGAATTCTCTGGGTGACCTCCACAGAAGGAAGGGTTAGCTCTGGTAGCACAGGGAGCCTTCTACCACCCACTGCACCCTGTGTAAAGTCTCTTCTTTCACCCAAAAAAGGGAAGGGACAGGAAGGGACTAGAAATGTCTCCAAATGGCTGCTTATCCCGTTACACAACCTCAGCTGCTGTGGCTAGACCTGCTCTTTCCTCCACGCCCTACTATGGTAGGGGCCGTGTGAAAAGTGCAAGCCACTAATAGTCTGGGGTGGGGCAGGGGGAGATGAGCATTCTGCACAGATCTTTTCTTTGACCCCAAAGGAAAACTCACTAGAGCCCCCCCCCGGGGTTGGGAAGGAAAATCAAGCCCTTTGTGCTTTAGAAAAAAATGGAGAAACAATCTTAAAACTCTCCCAGCCACAGGCAACTCAGCAAGGCTATAAGGCTGTGCTCCACATTATCTGGACCAACCATCACTCCAATCACAGCCGGCCCTTGCTGCACGGTAACCATGGTGATTGCCCCTCCCCTCCCATCTAGCCTGGCCACAAGTCACTCACTTGTTAAAAATAAATAAATAAATAAGTAAATACATAAATAAACAAGCTTTTAAAAAAACAAGTGTTAATTAAAACTCCCAACTTTGAGTTAATACATAATTGAATCAGTAAGAATGGAATGTTTTCAAAATTAATTACTCAACGTCTAAGCTATAATCTAGATTCTATATAAACATACATGCTACTCATCTTTGTAACCTTTTCCTTGCAGCCACATTTTGACTGTCATTGTGACCACATCATTAGTGATCACTAATAATAGGACCCACAGGTGCATAGTGAACATTTGTTAATTGTAGGAAAAACAGTGAGAGTTCCTGTACAAATTGTTTTTGACGACATGCTCACATATAACCCAACGACTGAGTAATACATTTTTGTAAATACTCAGTTTTTTTTCTAGTTGCCCTCTATTATCCCATACAATCAACCTCAAAGCCCAGCACCATCACCAAATGAGTAAATGGCAGTTAATTAAGTTGTTCTCCTTAACTTTTACACATCTACTCCTAGGCTGCCCTTTTACAAGTTCTTCCTTTTAAGGTTGCCCTTGCTCTGCATTTAAATGTGATTGCAGGAAAATGCTGGTTGATCAAGTGACATGGTGAATGGAAGTGTGTGTTCGTGCGTGCATGCATGTGTGTGTGTACTGAGAGTGACATGCCTGTGTCTGTACTCTCCAGAAAGATCCCAGTGTGAGAGGCCCGGGGAACTGTCTAAGGCTTCCCTGTGTGTTAGTGAGAACAGAGCCTTGGGTTTATGATCCCCCCGAAATAAAGAAGCCAGTCTTCTCTGCAATGGCGCCCAGAGCATAGAGGCAGCTGCCCTTATCATTCTTACTGGCAGGCTTACAGTCCTCCTTCAGCTGAGAAAAGCAGTGGCTGGAGCCCCAAGCAGGGCTGGTGGAAATGGAAGAACAGGGCCAGGGGCAGAGCAGCGATTAGGCTATTGTAGCCAGTGAACATCTCTGCAGCCTAGAGGACATCAGAGCTTTGCCCAGCTTTGAAGAAGTGGCCCCAGTTCTCAGACTCCTCTGAAGAGTCTGCAGTGACCTTACTGGAGAAACATGGCACAGACAGAGAACTCCTGGGCAGGTGGATGAACAGCCTCACCTTCAAGGTGCAAGCCTAGGACTGGGATGTCATGGCAGCTCTGGTAAAGAAAGACAATCTGGGCCTATCTGGGAAAATAGCACCAGGAAGGAGGTTGTCCACAGGCTGTGATTGCAATAGTCTCTCTTTTTTTTTATTTTCATACTTAAAGTAAATTTATTTTACAAAGTGTTTGAGATTATAGCTCACTTCTACTTATGATGATTAAAAATTCATCTAGAATCTGAAGATGATTAGGTTAGAACCTCACATCCTACTTACTCCTTTTATGTTTTATTTTTATGATGATAGAGTAAGGTCTTTTCATTGTTTAATTGAATTTATTGGGGTTACATTGGTCAATAAAATGGTATTTCAGGTGTACCATTCTATAACACATCATCTACACATTATATTGTGTGTCCACCATCCAAAGTCTAGTCCCCTTCTGTCAGCGGTCTCCTGCCAGTTTTCCTCCCCTACCTCCCCTTGGGAGAGCTAAAGAAGCCAGTTACTCCTATAAAGTGACTTTAAGGACTCTAACAGACCTCTCTTATTTTTAATACATAGATATTAAAAATGCTATTACAATATTAATTACTAACATTAGTAAAATTAAATAAATGTTATTTAAGAACAAAAAATATACATGGGTGTGGACAAAAGTAGGTTTACAGTTGTGTGTGAAATTATTACTCTTGTATTATTTATTAATTTTTATATTATTCACGATACAAACAACTGTAAACCTACTTTTGCCCACCTGTGTGTGTGTGTGTGTGTGTGTGTGTGTGTTCCACAATAGCTACTCTTAGAAATTTGTATGTGAGTCGTAGAAGGACACTGATAAAAAAATTTAAAAATCCACCAGAAAACATGCATACCTGGGAGGAAGAGTAGCTATGCCCATTAACTAATTAGCTTGGATCAGTTGTCAGATTAGCAAATGCATTACCCAGCAGGGCCCTGGAGAAATGGGACACAGGCAAGAGAATTCAGATACAGAGGGTCATGAGGGTTTCCATGGGAATGCCAAGGTCAGCTTGAAGGCCCATGGAAGAAAGAGAAGGTGGCAAAAGGAAATAAGAGAAGGAAGGCCATGAAAGAACTTGCACTGATTTCACTCGGATTGCCCTCTTCCTTCCTGGAGATTTCTGAATCCCTCTCCATTACATACTGACGTATCAAGTTCAGTGCTTCCTGGCATACAACAAATAGCCTTTATGCATTGGGCTAATATTACCTTCCCAATTGTCTTCCTCATGACTTCAGCCATCTTAGTCAGCACATATTATGCTGAGTCATGCCCTCCTGCTTCCGTGTGAGGTATTTCCTCTTCTTGTAAGGGCCTTCTGCCTCCTGTACCTATTCCTCTTAAAAACCCATTGGTACCATGACCAGCAAGATTCTTGTTATCTGCAAACCGTCCCATCCTAACACCACCCCGTCAAAATAATTCCTTTAATTCGAGTGAAAACAAGGCTCATAGATTCAGTCTTCCATGTAATCTGTTGTTTTGCTTATATGTACGTATAACCCATAACCAAATGTGCTAGGTTTTCCAAATTTCCAGGATTACCCTTATCATTTACATTAAAGTAAAAACAATCTGTTCCTCATCTTATGTAACTAAACAAATTCCATTTCTCTCCCTGATATTTAAAAAAATCCCTTAGAAATGTTTATAGATTCCAGAAATCTCCCCTGGTTGCTGTTTGCCAGTTCTCAACCTGGGTCACTCTGCATGCTTGTCCCATATCACCTCCTGCTGTCCCTGATTGCTTCTCTATGATATGGTAACTTTCTCTGATTTCCTTCACCCCAAAGTTTCAACAGGTTACTTACTTCACTCCCAAAGTAACAACTAATAAGCGTTGTTGATTTTAATGAAAAATGAATCAAGTTTGTGTTTTTGTAACATTTACCTGAGGATATGTTTATTGATCCTAGAGAAAGAGGAAGATGCAGGGGTTGGGGTGGGGGAGAGATAGACAGATAGACAGAAACATCAATCAGTTGCCTCCCATACATACTCAGACCAGGGAATGAACCTGCAACCTCGGTATGGGTCCTGACTGGGGATGGAAGCCCTGCAACCGTTTTGGTTGGGATGACATTCCAACCAACTGAGCCACCCAGCAAGGGTTCAAATTTTTTCTGAACACTCACTTTTTGCCACATACTCTGCCAAATGCTGTACACAAATTTCCTCACTGAGTTTTCAATGACAACCCTGTAGGCAGGCACTATTACTATCTTTCTTTTTTCATTATATTTTATTGATTATGCTACTGCAGTTGTCCCAGCTTTTCCCCTTTTGCCCCCTTCACTCAGCACCTCCTACTCCCTCAGGCAATCCCCAAACCATCGTTCATGTCCATGGATCATGCATAGGTTCCTTGGCTACTCCATTTCCTGTACTGTACTTTACATCCTCCTGGCTATTCTATAACTACCTATTTGTGCTTCTTAATCCCCTCACCTCTTCACCCATTCCCCCACACCACCCTCCCATCTGGCAATCATCAAAATGATCTCCATATCCATGATTCTGTCTCTGTTCTTCTTGTTTGCTTAGTTTGTTTTTGAGATTCAGTTGTTGATAGATATGTATTTATTGTCATTTTATTGTTCATAGTTTTAATTTTCTTTTTCTTAAATAAGTCCCTTTAACATATCATATAGTAAAAGTTTGATCATAATGAATTCCTTTTAGGTTTTTCTTTCCTAGGGAGCTCGTTTTCAGCCCTTTGATTCTAACTGATAACTTTGCTGGGTAGAGCAATCTGGGCTGTAGGTCCCACTTTTTATGACTTTGAATATGCTTTGGCAATCCCTCCTAGCCTGAAAAGTTTCTTTTGAGAAATCAGTAGACAGTGTTATGGGAATTCCCCTGTAAGTAACTAACTGCTTTTCTCTTACTGCTTTTAAGATTCTCTATCTTTAATCTTTGGCATTTTAATTAAGATGTGTCTTGGCATGGGCTTCTTTGCAACCATCTTGTTTGAGACTCTCTGCACTTCCTGGACTTGAACGTCTATTTCCTTCACCAAATTAGGGAAGTTTTCTTTCATTATTTTTTCAAATAGATTTCCAATTTCTTGCTCTTTCTCTTCTCCTTATGATGCAAACGTTGGAATGCTTGAAGTTGTCCCAGAAGCTGCTTACACTATCTTTTTTTTTTTTTTGGTTCTTTTTTCTTCTTGTTCTGATTGGTTGCTTTTTGCTTCCTTATGTTCCAAGTCATTGATTTGATTCTCTGCTTCATTCACTCTACTGTTGTTTCCCTATAATTTGTTCTTTATTTCAATTAGTGTATCATTTGTTAATGACGAGATCTGTTTTTATTCTGATCAGATCCTCACTAAGTTCCTTGGTCATCCTTGGTCATCCAGTGCTTTGAGATCTGCATCTGATAGATTGCTTATCTCCATTTTGTTTAGTTCTTTTTCTGGAGTTTTGATCTATTCTTTCATTTGGGCCATGTTTCTTTGTCTCCTCATTTTGGCAGCCTCCCTGTGTTTATTTCTTTGCATTAGGCAGAGCTGCTGTCTTCACTTTAGAGACAAGTCAATGGAGACTCTGAGAGGTTAGATTATTTATCTATAGCAAGTCACACT
>VMDR010026531.1:0-13958 GCA_007922815.1 Macrotus californicus
CCTATCAGCTGATTTCTCAAAAGAAACCTTGCAGGCAAGAAGGGGCTGGAAAGAAGTATTCCAAGTCATGAAAGGCAAGGACTTACATCCAAGATTACTCTACCCAGCAAAGCTATCATTTAGAATGAAAGGGCAGATAAAGTGCTTCCCAGATAAGGTCAAGTTAAAGGAGTTCATCATCACCAAGCCATTATTATATGAAATGTTAAAGGGATTTATCTAAGAAAAAAATAAAAAATACAAACAGTAAAATGACAACTCACAATTATCAACAACTGAACCTAAAAAGAACAAAAACAAAAGCAAACTAAGCAAACAACTAGAACAGGAACAGATTCACAGAAATAGAGATCACATGGAGAGTTATCGGTGGGGAGGGGGAGGGGGAGAATGAGGGAAAATGTACAGGGAATAAGCATAAATGGTAGGTACAAAATAGACAGCGGGAGGTTAAGAATAGTGTGGGAAATGGAGAAGCCAAATAACATATATATATATGACCCATGGATATGAACTAAGGTGGGGGAATGATGATGGGAGGGGGATATCAGGTAGAGAGGAATAAAGGGGAGAAAAAAATGGGACAAATGTAATAGCATAATCAATGAAATATATTTTTTAAAAGATTGAGAGGGAAATATCTGTTCTTATTTTTTTATATTTTGCTAGAAGAACAAGTTGGTAATGCATTATGGTCTTTAAAGTCAAAATGTTCAGAATTTGAACCCTGACTCCCCACTTAATTTGCTGCATCACCATGGACATATACTCAACCTCAGTAAGTCCCAGTTTTCTTATTTGGAAAATGAAAAGTAACACCTACCTAAAAATATAAAAGAACTATGTGTGTAAATAGCACACCATTGAATCTGAAATATATTAAAATTCAGTAATGATCAGTTTCTCATGATGATGGAGATGATGATAATTATGAAGGTACCAAAACATACTCACCTATATGTTTTCACCCCCACTACTATTTTTAAAATAGAATTTCAGAATTAGAGGGGAGCTCACAGAAGACATCAGCCAGTGCACAAGCCTCTCTAAAGATATCTCAATTGCTCTAGGGCCAGAAAGGAGGAGAGCAAAGTGGGGATCGATGGGTGGAGCAGAGTAAGCTTTTGCCCTGAAGAAGAGAGCAAGAGATCCAGGGAGTCAGGGACAAAGGAATTCTCATTTTAGAAAGTTGGGTCCAGGCTTTGTCTTTTAGGGTGTGTGCGTTCATCCACATGTATGTGGATCTGTGTATGTTCATGATTAAACAGTATATGACATCAAGAAATTATCAACATTGATACTGATTACAGATGCTTGTGAACTACCAATGTATAAAGGGGAAATGAAATTTAGCTTAGCTGTGAAAAAGTAACACTAATTACACTCATTTACGTGAGCCCCTCACCATTTGTGCTTAATTTCTATGCAGCACAATTACAGTCATGTGTATCATTAAATATGTGCCTGGTTAACTTTTATTTAAGTTGTCTTGACTGAGTAATCATCTCTGCTCTGCTAAGACACCTGGTGAGAGACACATTGCTTAAAGTCTCTCCAACTTGAGAGGCTATCGAGAGGGGCCTGATTCCCTGAAGTTGCAGACCAGACTGCCAGGTTGTATTGACAGTTACTCTAGTTTCAGAAGATAGCTACAGACCACATCAAAGCACCACCTCCCTGTCCCTGCACAATTGATCCTCTATGGAGGGCAGAAGTTGGTGGACAGTGGGCACAGCCAGCCCTTGCATCTGACCAACCTGGGTAAATCTCTCTCATTGATCTGCCAATGGGAACCAAGTCTCAACTACAAGAGGAGTGTGTACTCAGCCCACACAAAGGACCCATCTTGACTACCCAGCTTGGGTGATAGGAAGACTGTGCCACTGGACCCTACAGGACACCTACTGCACTAGGCCACACTACTAAGACAGGGAGTCATAGCAGCTCTACCTAATACATAGAAAAAAACACAAGGAGGCTGCCAAAATGAGAAGACAAACAAACATGGTCCAAACGAAAAATTATCGAAGCCCCAGAAAAAGAAACAAGCACAATGGAGATAAGGAATCTATTAGATGCTGAGTTCAAAACACTGGTTATAAGGCTGCTCAAGGAACTTAGTAAGGACCTTAACAGCATAAAAAGATCCAGTCAGAAACAAAGGATATGCTAACTGAAATAAAGAATGGTCTACAAGGAAAGAACAGTAGAATGGATGAAGCCAAGAATCAAATCAATGATTTGGAACATAAGGAAGCAAAAAACAGCCACCCAGAACAAGAGGAAGAAAAGAAAATCCAAAAAAATGAGGATAGTATAAGCAGCTTCTGGGACAAATTCAAGAGGTCCAACATTGACATCATAGGGGTGCCAGGAGGAGAAAAGAAAGAGCAAGAAATTTGGAATCTATTTGAGAAAATAAAGAAAGAAAACCTCCCTAATTTGGTGAAGGAAATAGACATGCAAGTCCAGGAAGCACAGAGAGTCACAATCAAGATGGATGCAAAGAGGCCCACTCCAAGACACATCATAATTAAAATGCCAAAGGTTAAAGATAAAGAGAGAATCTTAAAAGCAGCAAGAGAAAAGCAATTATGGGGAAAAGTTTGCTCTGCCCAGCAGAACTATCATTTAGAATTGAAGGGCAGATAAAGAGCTTCCCAGATAAGAAAAAAAACTAAAGGAGTTCATCATTACCAAACCATTATTATATGAAATGTTAAAGGACTTATTTAAGAAGAAGAAGAAGATCAAAACTATGAACAATAAAATGGCAAAAAATACAAATCTATCAACAATTGAATCTAAAAAACAAAGTAAGCAAACAAGAAGCACAGAGACAGAATAATGGATACGGAGAGCGTTTTGATGTTTGCCAGATGGGAGGAAAGTATGTGGGAATGGATGAAGATGTGAGGGGATTAAGAAAGACAAATAGGTAGTTACAGAATAGCCATGGGGATGTAAAGTACAGTATAGGGAATGGAGAAGCCAAAGAACTTTTATACATGACCCATGACATGAACAATGGTGTGGGGATTGTCAGAGAGAGTGGAGGGTGCTGGGTAGAGGGAGGCAAAGGAGGAAAAATTGGGACAACTGTAATAGCATGAACAACAAAAATATAATTAAAAATAATAAATAATAGTTAAGGGATCTGTGATTTAAAAGCATCCTTGCTTAATGATAATTTATTTCAACTTAACTTGATATGCAAATCGATCATCATCAGCAGAACACAATATTTTCATTTCCATGAAGACTTTAACACCTTGTCAACTTAGCAAGAGAAGCAGGGCAGAACTGCAGTGTTGTGGATGACAAAGGAAAAGAAGCCTCGGGGGCTTAGTCACTTCATGACTCACACATCCACGGACAGTTTCCGGGCAGTTTCCAATGCCCCTCCTCCGTGGGCCCCACTCGCTGCGGTGAGTTTGGGTTCTGCAAACTTTTCTGCTGAGAGACCTTAAAAGGACTGGGATTTGGTTCCTCACTGACTTCAATTTCCCCTGTTAATAAAGAATGATAGTTTAAAAAATAAATCATTTGGTTATCATCCTTGGAGATTAATTGGGTAATTAATTTTAGCAAAGTGCTTCTGAAATATAAAGGACGTGGCACGTCTTAAGGATGGATGGCCCTGTGTCCTCATTAGGCCTGGAGGAGGGAGACCTGATCACAATGCTGTGGTCAGGGCTGCCGCTCCCTGGGCTGCACCAGCCCCCGCAGAGAACCACTGGGAAGGCAGATGATAGCCAGGGTCATTTTCACTCCCAAGACTGAAACTCTGAGCACCGGAAGCAAGAATTCAGCTTCCTGGTGGCTCCACCGCAGGATATCCATGCACCATATTGATTTTTCTGGGTGGGGCATCACTTTTGGGGTGGTGGTGATGCAAATGGCTTCTTACGTCCTTGGAACCCTTGGCCAACAGAAGGATCTTGGGGACAATGGTGAAGCTGAAGCCCGTGCTTCCTTTCTGTAGCTGCTGGCTTTTGAACATATTGACGACTAACATTTTTTAAAAAGGGCAAGAAGGTGACAGGATTGAGTTAGTGATTAAAAACATGAACTTTGACGTCACCCAGCCTGGGTTTGAATCTGGCATAACTGTTCACTAGCTACATGCTCATAGCTTTAACTATTACTTCTGTGTAGATAACTCCTAAATTTAACTTAGATTTATTGTTTAAAAGTGACTATGCTAGAATCTTTACAGGATTTGGTGACTTGTAAAAAACCTGTGTCTACATTCTAATCCCCAGAATCTGTAAATATTAGCTTATGCAGCAAAAACAAACAAACAAACAAAAAAACAAATGCAACTTGTATGGCAAATGGTGTGACGGCTTTAAGGAGGTGCTTATCCAGGATTATCCATGTGGGCTCTAAATCCAGTGATGTGTCCTTATAAGAATCAGTCAGAGGGCTGCGGGCGGTTTGACAGAGAAGAGAAGGATGTGACCAGGAAGGCAAAAGTTGCAACAATGTGGCCACAAACCAGAGAAACCCTGCAATGGCCAGAGGCTGGAAGAAGCAAGAGTCAGACTCTTCCTTATACAGTCGTTGGAGGGACCAGAGCTGTACTGACACCTTAATTTCAGACTTCTGACCTGCAGAACTATGAGAGCATAAATTTGTTATTTTAAGCCGCCCAGTTGGTGGTAATTTGTTACAGCAGCCACAGGAGTCTGATACGTGGCTAACTGGGTGCTCGCAGGGTAGTAAGTCACAGGGCAGGGCCTGCATAGTCCAGTTTCTGATACAGCCCTTCACTGAGACTGAAGACAGAAGTGCAGGTCTAAGGAAGAAGCTGGCGAACACCGTTTGGGACGTGCTGACTGCTAGAATGGGCCATCTCTGCTGGGTCTCTCCCCCATATCCTGCTCGGTATGTCCTTCATTGCTCTTCACCTGGGCTAGCTTGTTTTTGCAGTGAGGAACTTGGGGAGACTCCTTGCAGGACAAAGGGCAGGCTTGCTCGCTGTTTCAAATAAAACAGCAGGTTCCTCAAGCCCAGTGTCCCCTTTCGGTTACACAACCCACTGTCTATGAGGCACCTCATCTGGCCCTCCATTTTACTCTTGTGGGACTTGGGTGCAAGGGTATTGATGTCGACATGCTGATGCTCATGCCACTTGCTGTGCTGTGAGTACTTAGGACCTTTGTCTCTGAACCACGAGCCTTGTTTCTTTTGCCTGCATCCATATAACAGTAATAGGCTCACTTACTGGCTTGGAAGTAGGGTAAAATCAACCTCAACCAGACCTGAGCTGAGAGTCTGTGGGTCCTTCTGGAAACACCCAATAGGAGTTGAGTAAATGAGTCTGCAGCTCACCAGAGACATTCGGGCTACAGATTATAGATTTGGAAATCCTCATACGAGATGTTGTAGTCAAAGCTATGAATTTGAATTACATCACCCCAGAAAATTTTATGAAGTGGGAAGGGAAAGGAAGAGAGGGGAGGTAAGGAAAGAAACCCGAGGAACACTGGTGTTTATGGGGTAGGAGAAGGAGAACTCAAAAAGTAGATGAAAATGATGCACATATTTTCATACATAGCTTGTGAATCTCAGTAATCTTTCCCGCCTTGTCTTTGATGCCTCTGCCTTCTTCCCCTGCATCTGATTGGTTGTTGTTTCTGGTTAAACCTTGAATCACACTCTCTCACATCCATCCCTTCCTTCCATTTCGAGCTGACATTCTAGCTTAGATCCACGTCTACTGCATAAATTCTTTTCAATAACCTCCTAATTGCTCCCCTTGCTTCTGCTACACCAGACAATCTATCCTACACAGTGCTGCCAGATTACTTTTCTTAAAATATCACTTGGGTTGACTCACTCTCCCTGGTTAGAAATAGTCCGCAGTTCCCAGTGTGTCTGGGGTTCCTGTTTCTTCTGTACCCATTGACCCTGACTCTTATCACAGAACAAGAACTGGCATTAGGAGGGATAAAATTTAATTGTGAGAGAAGCAGCAAAAGCATGAGGGTGGGGAGAGAAATGAAAAGGACACTCTAGGTTGTGAGGAGTTGTCTTTGTCCAGTATTGGATGAGTCTTGTTCAGGGCTGAGGAAGCTGTAAGCTGTAGGCCAAATGCAGCCAGCCACCTGTTAGCATAAATAAAGTTTTATTGGAACACAGCCCCTTCCATCATTTGCATTTTCTCTGTGGCTGCTTTTGTGCTACAACAGCAGGGTTCAGTAGCTGTGGCATTGACTATCTGGCCCATAAAAGTCTACAGTATTTACTATCTGGCCCTTTACAGAAAAAGTTTGCCAACTCCTGGTTTAGTTACAGCTGCAATATGGGAGACAGGAAAGCTCAAGGAATGTAGAAAAGGATATTTTAAGAAGTGATGCTAAGGGTCACCAACTGGATGGATCCTTGCAGACGACCTTCGAAAGGTTTCGGTAAAGATGTGAATTACTGTTAATGTTGGCTAGTTTCACTATGTGGTCTCAGAGATGGAGCCGCAAGGCCATCCCAGTGAAATCCCCTTTGTGTATTAATCCCTTGGCATCTTTGTTTATACCATTAATCTTCCTTCTGAAGTGTCTCCTCACATCTCCAGGCCCACTTGATTCCTTTAAATTCCTTCCCTCAAACTCCAGCTCAGGTTCTGTCTCTTTGCTTCCCCTGTCCTTTACTGAACATAGCACATTCATTCACCTTGCATGCCAACAGCCGCATTTAATCGAAGCTCCTTCATTCCAACCTTACAGACCTCTGTGTGTTTTTGGTTCACCTTTTCATGGTGTGGAGCTGCCTCCCTATAGATCACAAGCTTCCTGAAGTCCAGGACTGTGTCTTCTACATCTTTTCATCGCTTCCAACCTTCTGTCAGAGGGATTTGAAAAAAACTGTTGGACCAATTTGCTTATAAATAATGAAACCATCAGAAATACTAGAAAACAGATTTTCTAACTTCCAAGCCCTACAGAAATGCTGTGCCCAACATTTTCACACAGTGTGGGTCAGTTTTTAAGCAACTGGATTATTGTGTAAAATTCCAAACCTAATAATCAGAATATGAGGGTGACTGGGCTCTGATCTGTGTCGCCTTGCCAGTGGCCAGGCCTGATGTGGTGGCCTTAACGCCTCACCCCTCCCTGGGTGCTGCTCCCTAAAGCCCTAGCTCAGACAGGAGCCCTCCTCCTTGGACAGGAGGACAGTGTGCTGGCCGTGTGTGTGGCAGCCTCCCATTGGCACAATCCGTGATCTTGGTTGGAAGTGTGGGCTAATGTTCTAATTTTCTGTTTTAGGAAACATGTCTCCAGTAGTTGTTCCAAATATTTTTTTTATTTTTTAAAAAATACTTAAAAAATTTATTCATTTAGTTTTAGAGAGAGGAAGAGGGAGGGAGAAAGAGAAGGAGAGAAACATCAATGCGAGAAACATTGATTTGTTGCCTCTCATATACGCCTGACCAGAGACCAAACCTGAGACCTGGGCATGTGCCCTGCCCAGGAATTGAACTGGTGACTTTTCACTCTGCAGGACGATGCTCAACCAACTGAGCCCCACTGGTCAGGGCTAAAGATACCTTTTATTTGAAGTATAACACACATGTATAAAAGTACATGTATCATAAATGTATAGCACAATGAATACTATGCACTGAGAACACCTGTGTAACCAGCTCTCAGTTCAAGACATGGAACATTATTCACTCCAAGAAACCCACATCATGCTCTCTTTCAGTCACTGGATCCCCCAACCCCTCTGCAAGGGGACTGCTCTGCTGACATGTAGCAGCATTGACTAGTTTTGCCAGGTGTTGTACCTTATATAAATGAAATCATACGATCCGCATGTTTGTACCTGGCTTCTTTTGTTTGTGAGATTCATCCATGGTATTGAGTGCACTTGGAGGCTATTCTTTCCTACTGCTTTCTAGTGAATAAATAAAATGGGGCACATTTACGCAATGGAATGCTACCCATTTCATTTTCACTAACGACATCTTACATTGGAAATCTCAAAAGCTCAGCTGTTGAAAGTGAAGTCCAATGCTGCAATGAACACAGCATTATTCACAACTCTTTAATTTCACAGAAGCTTAATGGCATCAACATCCTGCTAAGGATAATGTTACAGGCATCCTATCAGCTTCTGAGCCAGGGAAACCTGTTTTGCTTCATGTCTGCTACTGTTTTTCTAACAAATAATAGTCTCTTAAATTCCATTGTTAAGTATAATTGTTGATTTTGGAACTGTATTTGTACAGCAACATCTTTTCAGAATAAAAATAGAGCAACCAAAAAAGTCAGCAGGTACATTGAAGTAACTTGATTTATTACCTCTGAAGATTTTCCTCCCTTCATGTTTTCCCTAGCTGTAAAAACATCTTACTTTTAATGACAAAGACTATACTGTATTTAGTTCACTCTGATGTGTTTTTCTTCCCACCGACACACACACACACACACACACACACACACACACAGCTCACCTCACTGACCAGAGTGCTTCAGCTTCAGTGCCACCAGAGAGGCAAAAACCCCATTGTGACAGTTGATTCTGCGGGAATTAACACTGTCTGGAAAAAATCTGAAACCCATATTATAGGAAAATCCACAATGTCATGGTACCTCTCCATAAAAGTGCCTGTGTAAGACTACACTTCTTAAAATTCAGGTTGATTGAGGTATAATTTTTGTATCATACAGTCCTATGAGTTCCAGCAAACACATACACTCTTGTAACCACTACCACAATCAACATACACAACACCCACCACCCCTAAGAGTTTCTCATGCCCCTTTGTAGTCAACTCCTACCCCCAAATCTACTCCCTGGAAACCACTTCTCATAAAGGTGTATCAAATGGCTTCTCCCCTCTTCTGTGGCACAGAGAAAAGCAGAGCAGAGGCTTGTTCCTTGCTACCTCTCCAGCCTTCACCAGCAGGGCTTCCCCTGCCCCAGCTACTCCCGCCTTGTCCTCTCCACACTCCCACCCAGTGTTACCCCTGGTGTCCCTCTTACTTAGAACCTTCTTTGCTTCCTTCTTCACCTAGTCAGTTCCCACTCATCTTTGAGATCTCAGTTTAACATCATTTCCTCTGAGAGAGCTTTCCTGACTAGTCCCAGCTTCCTCATTGCATTGTGCACACGTGAAGCAGCAATCTGACATTGGCTTAGTATTATCTGATTAGTGTCTATCTTCCCATCAACTGTGAGCTTCATGAGGGCAGGGACTCTGCTGGGCTTTCTCATGGTCGCGTTCTGAGCATACAGCTCAGCTATGGGGACTCAATGAAGACTAAGTAGATGAATATATACTTTGAAGCTAGCACTGTTCTAAATGTTTAATTTTGATTCTTTCAAGGGTACAATAAAATAAATATTATTTCTGTTTAACAATCGTAATGGTCTTAAAACTGTATTTTTTTTTTTGCTATTCCTCCTTCCAAAGGGTGGAGCCTCATTCATCCCCCACTGAATGTAAGTAAGGTAACTCAGTGACTCACCTCCTAATGAATAGAACAAGCAGAAGTGACGGGATCAGAAAAGACATTGTGCTTTCTCCGTGCTCTCTCTGGGGAAGCCACTGCCATGTTGCACAGATGCCACAGCAGCACTATGGAGAGGCCCACGTATGAGGAACTGAGGCCTCCTGTCAACAGCCATGTGATTGAGTGAAGTGGATCCTTTCACCCCAGTGAAGTTGTGACTGAAAGCAGGTCTGGCTGCCTGCTGCTATGAAAGCCAGTGCTCGAGAGTCAGGTGCTGATGTAAAGGAACGTGGTTTGTTTGCAGATGCTGGCCATCTGGACGACTGGGGACTCGTGTCTCAAAGCCCATCTCCACCTCTCAGTGGAGGCAGAGGTTTTTATAAGGAAAGAGAGGGGAACAGAACAAAGAGATCAAGGGAGTGGGTTGAAAAACTCTCTACATGCAGATGAGCTCAGTCCATGCTGATAAGGAGAAGTGATGGTCCAGCGTCATCCTGGTTTAGTCATTCTGGCTTCACGTTATCCCGGCTTCAGGTATCCTGGCTCCATGGACGCCATGGATGAAGGCCAGCAGATCTCTTGGAACTGGGATGCTTGAAGGTCAGGATCTATATCTTTTGAAACTAGTTCCTAGGATTCTTATACAAACATGCTGTTCATCCAGAAGCCACATATTAGTCAGAGTCAGCATTTACAGACACAAGGTCAAAAGAATGGTGGGGTGGGTTGCAATTTGCCACCGTCACAATTTTCCAGTGTTAGAAAGTCTCCAGATTCCTGCGACCCTGACCAACACCTAGACTATAACCTTATGAAAGACCCAAAGCCAGAACCACCCAGCTGAACCACTCCCCGATTCCTGACTCGCAGAAACAATGTGAGAGAACAAACGTTTGCCATTTTGAGCTACTAAGTTTGAGGGTAATTTGTTGTGCAACAACAGATAACTAAAATAACTGATGAGGGAAGTAAAGTAAAGCAAGTCTAAGTCAGTTGTTAAAGGCCTCACAACTAGTAAATAGCAGACCCCAGACCCAAACACAGGTCTATGTGGCTCTACAGCCCGTGTCTCTGTATGGTGCTGCCTCCTGAAGTCGCCTAGTGTGGCACAGGCAGAATCGTTTGGCCATGCAATTACGCAGTCTTTGCAGATGGGTTGGTGTTAGCTTTAGGAGGTTGCTTTCCAGATTTCCAAAGGAGCTTCTGACTGGAAGAATTTCTGAAAGAATGATGAATAAAAAGGAAGTTCTAATGAAGAAGTTGAAGGGTACTGTACTATTTAAAGCATTTCTGTGAAGACGTTTTGAAGATGAGACTGAAGCAAGTTTGTAATAAATTAGAAAAGAGATAACTTGAAAGTAACTTTTTTCCTTAGCTATATTATGATGTTGTAAAATAGTTTTCAGAGTGTGAATGAATTATAGTAGATTGCTTGATTTTTATATATATTTGTGTTTAATGTTATTTATTATATATCCCTAATGTATGTATTTATTTAAATACTTATATTTAGTATTTATGAAGGAATAACCGAAATTCAGTGTTTCCCTGAGATTTTTTAGTTACCATTCCCAAGGCCCAAATCGAGGCAAAGACTTCTTAAAGGGCACAGAAAGCACCAATTTTAAAATACAATCTTACTTAGTCATTGTAAGCTAATTATATGCATGCCTAGTGGTCTTCCAGTCTATGTTGATTAGACCTAATTATCTCCATCCCATCATCCTGGAATGACTCATTTCCCTTTCTCTCTCTCTGCCTCCCATTTTCCTAACCAAATTAATAAAACATTCCTTTCCTCTAATCACTCCACTAATCTTTATTTTCTTGCCTTATTAAAGCATTGCCTCTAGTTCCCTTCTCATGCAGGGACATTGCTGAGCCATGGCAAGTGCTGGAAGCATCTCTCTCTGTGATTCCCCTTTTACGTCTTTGGAGTGGGACTAACTGAAGGATCTCCAGTGGCACAGAACACAGAACACTTTGGTTCTCTCAATGACTTTGTTTTTTCAGAGTCTCCGCTGACCCTAAAGCTGGGAAAAATGTGTAATACCAAGAAACAGCACTTGGGTCTCTGGCCAAATGAAGCCCATTCTAGTGATTGCTTTCAAAGCTGATGATTAAAATTAGTCTCCTGTCCATTTCACAGTCCTTCCCCCAAGGGCAGCTCCCTGTGTGTGCTGTGAGGTGTTGGCCTCTCTTCTCCCTCCCTTTTCTTGGCCTGCTCCTTGGTTGCAGGGTGAGTGGAGACTGGGGGAGAGAGTTAAGCCATGCAAGCACGTGAGTGCTGACACACTGGAGGTGACAGCGAGGACACTGTCCAGTTTCCGTTGGTCCTTGCTGATACTTTACCTGCCACTGGCAATGAAAAGCTGGCAGTGTCTGTGGCGGGGATGGAGTTTTAGGGGACCCAATAAATAACTCTCCTCCCACCCTGGAAGGCAGACATGGGAGTCAGGGAGAGGGAGACAGAAACACCACAGTAACTCCGGGTAAGGCCCGCACTGGCTGGCAGGGCTTAGAGAGCTGCGTGCAACAGGCAGGTCAGTGCTCCGTCTCTGAATCATTCAGACCCACCCAGGCCTGGTTTCCAACATGACTGACTCCTGTCATAGACCTGCAGGCTGGAAGCTGACCATATTTCCTTTCTCTTCACCAAGAGAAAGAAGGGGAGTGCTAAGCCAGATTCATCCAGTTCCTCCACCCAAACGCACCAGTCAGGCAAGTCCCTGTACCTCCCAGGGAACAGGGAGTGAGACAGAAAGGTGAGAGGAATCTCAATCAAGTAGGTCAAAAACAATC
This sequence comes from Macrotus californicus, assembly GCA_007922815.1. Lineage (NCBI taxonomy): Eukaryota > Metazoa > Chordata > Mammalia > Chiroptera > Phyllostomidae > Macrotus > Macrotus californicus. The sequence continues at coordinate 12,264 of VMDR010026531.1, forward strand.
CATTAGCGCCTAAAGATGTATGCACGTTTGTATATGATTTTATAAGCAGCATAGTGAAAAATAGGGAAGGATACCTGGTAGGTGGTTCTTAGGATCACCTGGTTTGGGGTGCGGACTGGGGACTGGGGTACAGTGTGAAAGGAGTCAGGTGTCACTTCTGGCCAAGATGGAGGCATAGGTAGACACACTGTGCCTCCTCACACAACCGAAAGAAGGACAATAACAAATTTTAAAACAAAAAACAACCAGAACTAACAGAAAATCGAACCGTATGGAAGTCCAACAACCAAGAAATTAAGAAACATACATCCAGACTGGTAGGAGGGGCAAAGAGGACTCACGCAGCGGGGCGGTGGCTGGCGGATCCGGGAAAGGCGAGGCTGGCTGGGAGAAGTGGCAGCTGCAGACTGGGAGTCCCACTCCCTCGAGAGGATAAACTGGGAGGAACAACTGGGGAGCGAGACAGACCCCGCAACCCAGAGTTCCAGCTCAGGGAAAAAAAGCCTCAAAGCCTCTGATTGAAAATTCCTGTGGGGGTTGAGGCGGCGGCAGCGGGAGAAACTCCCAGCCTCACAGGAGAGCTCGTTGGAGAGACCCACAGGGTCCTAGAAAGTGCACAAGCCCACCCACCGGGAATCGGCACCCCAACCAGCACCAGAAGGGCCCAATTTGACTGTGGGTAGCGGGGAGAGTGGCTGAGAACCGGCAGAGAGCGGAGCAACCGCTATTGTTCTCTCTCGGTCCCCTCCCCCACAAACAGCATCACTACACAGCGACGTGGCCGCCCTGACCTGGTGAACACCTAAGGCTCTGCCCCTTACTACATAACAGGTGCGCCAAGACAACAAAAATGGCCCAAATGAAAGAACAGATCAAAGCTCCAGAAAAAATACAACTAAGCGATGGATAGCCAACCCATCAGATGCACAGTTCAAAACACTGGTGATCAGGATGCTCACAGACTTGGTTGAATTTGGTCGCAAATTAGATGAACAAATGAAGGATACGATAAGGAAAATGAAGGAAAATGTACAGGGAACCAACAGTGATGGGAAGAAAAACAGGACTCAAATCAATGGTGTGGACCAGAAGAAAGAAAGAGACATTCAAGCACAACACAATGAAGAAACAAGAATTCAAAAAAATGAGGAGAGGCTTAGGAACCTCCAGGATGTCTTTAAACGTTCCAATATCCGAATCACAGAGGTGCCAGAAGGAGAAGAGGAAGACCAAGAAATTGAAAACTTATTTGAACAAATAATGAAGGAGAACTTCCCCAATCTGGTAAAGGAAATAGACTTCCAGGGAGTCCAGGAAGCTCAGAGAGTCCCAAAGAAGTTGGACCCAAGAAGGAACACACCAAGGCACATCATAATTACATTATCCAAAATGAAAGATAAAGAGAGAATCTTAAAAGCAGCAAGAGAAAAGGAGACAGTAACCTACAAAGGAGTGCCCATCAGACTGTCAGCTGATTTCTCCAAAGAAACCTTACAGGCAAGAAGGGGCTGGCAAGAAGTATTCCAAGTCATGAAAGACAAGGACCTACATCCAAAATTACTCTATCCAGCCAAGCTTTCATTTAGAATGGAAGGGCAGATAAAGTGCTTCCCAGATAAGGTCAAGTTCAAGGAGTTCATCATCACCAAGCCCTTATTATATGAAATATTAAAGGGACTTATCTAAGAAAAAGAA